>JAUMJM010000005.1:94925000-94962500 GCA_033558235.1 Neomorphus geoffroyi | reverse complement strand
CCCTTTCACAATCTGTTGCTGTCTCCCCTTTTAGCCATTCCTCACCACTCTCACATGAAGCCCCATCTCTTCCCCCTTAACTAGATGTTTCCCATGTGGCACTTTATCACGTGCTTCACTGATGTCCACACAGATAAGATCTCCTACATTTCTTTTTTCCAAGGACAGTTATTTTACCAAAAAGAGACCTCACCTTGCTCTAGTGTGATCTGCCTTTTATAAATCCAGCCGGAATTAATCCTACTGTCCATAAGCTTCCCCTACCTTCATTTTTCTCAAGAACATGTCCCAAAGCCTTATAATAATAGTGAAGCTGCATCAAGAAGCTTTTAGGTCTCTGGATTGTTCTTCCATGCCCAGACCATATATATATTTGCTCTTCAGTTCCATGCTGTATCTCCTGTTTGATATACCTATTAAAATATTTGCTGTTGTTTCATATTTCTGGCACATCCAGAAGTCTGGGGGAACCTTAGTTCACACAGAAGCTTGTGCTTTTTCTGATTACTTGATGAGTGCTTTGATTCAACACATTTTAACTATAAATTGCTCATTCCCTGTGATTATTCGTTCAAGGATTCAAATATTCTTATGAGTAAACCCACCACAAACCACGTGGTAGTATTTCCAGAATATTTATTGCGCTCTCAGACTGTATTCCCTAACATTAGTGAGCTCCACCTAAAACTGCTTTGTTTGCTCTGTTATAAATGAGTTTAAGATACTGATAAACAAACGTCTCTTTGAAAGCCTGAATATTATTTCCTAGAAATATCCAGATGGCAGGGGAAGAAGCCCTCCTGCAAAAGGCAACTGAGAAGTAATGTGGACCCAGTTAAGGCAATATTCACACCAGAAGTTACTGAAATTATCATTTTCTCCTGTACTCTGTTTTGTCCAGGTCTTGGTTTCTGAACATTAACCAGTGTTTTCTACCGAGCACAAATATACAAGTATTACTAATACAGGTACTTTGCTCATTTTGAAAATAAAAGTAAAAATCAATACCTTACTTACTCACCCAAGGCAAGTCATTCTGGATTTTGCCTTACTTCATGCAGGCAGGATTGGGATTACTCCTGATTTGCTTTAGTATAGTTTCACCTACAGTCTCACTCTCCCACAGTTCATTCATGGACCCATCATTGCTGTGTCCCTGAGCACCCTGCCAAGCTGTGCACATCAGATGCCACCACTGTCACACAGGAGACTCTGCCACTTCCCAGACCTCAAAAGTCACAGCTCAGACCACAGCAAATGCCAGCAACCACTTGCAAGGACAGCCATAAGAAGAACATAAAATATAATCATTTGGGAATTCTCAGTGAATTTCCTTCCTGAATATCAACTCATTCATTTAATGCTATTAAATATACTTTAAAAAAATCAACATAAACTGGAAGGGTAAAATCCATTATGGAAAACAGCTGTCATATTCTCTGTGCCGCCTGCACTCCCTTATAAAGCAAAGTGTTTGTATTGCACACTGCGGCTTGTGTAAGGACAGGGACAATAGCTTTTCATGCACATTTTATCAGGATTACAACTGCTGTGTCATATATAGAAATGTGTGATAAGTGCATTATCAAAATCATAACTGTATTTTAATCACAGCATAACAACCTCATAGAATGTCCCTCTGCAAGAAAGGAAAACCCAATAATGCTCAAGACTGAATTTGAATTTTGAGCCCTCCGTGAGTGTTTGAGAGGGTTCAAAATTAAGTAAAATGAGTTTATCTATCCCTATTTCTATAATAATACTTAGCACTTGGCACTTTTCATCTTCAAAGCACTTTACAAACATTAACTAATTAACTATTAATTGGTAAATTTGAAAAGGTTGATAGGTGAGGTGAGTTTAGGATAAGACCCAGCAATACGGATGTTTAGTTTATCTGTGAATTACTTAATCATTAGTGAATCATAGAAATTAGAAATGAAAAAGACCTATACGGTCACCCTGTCCAGCCTGATGCCATTACAGGATTTTCCCTTACAATATATTCTCAAGTGCTTTGTCTAGTTTAATTAGAAATTATCCAAGCAATGGGGCTTCCACCATTTCCCTTGGGATATTCCTCCTTAGTCTAACATATCTTTCTGTTACGAGGTTGTAATATTCAACATAAGTTTTTTCCTTGCCATTTCATCCCATCACGTCTATGTATGCCTTCCCATACAATTTCAAACAATTCCTGTGCAGTTCAATTACATGCATAATTTTTCCCTTTGCCCCTTCCTGGGTCGGTCTGGCCCAGAGTCACCAGATATTGGAAAGAATCTGTTCCTGAAGAGAGAAAATATAGTTTTTGTTGTCACTGAAGGCCAGTTCCAACCTAAGATTAAACCACTCCAACTCACTTCTCTTTGGAAGGTGGATTTCTATGTACCCTGAGCTCAGGTATCAGCCTGGGCAAATCTCTCCCCCAGTACAACAAGTATTACTCTTTGTCCATATAATTTATGCAGCCTGTAAGCTCCCCAGAGCACATAAAGTGATGCTTACTACATTGTCTCTGAAACCCATGCACACAACACACATCTCTTCAGCCCCGCATTAGCCACCATCCAGAACCGAGCCTAAGCAACTTCTTTTTGTTCAGACAATGTTTGTTTCTTTCAACCAAGATGTCCCAGAAGATAACCCTGAAGGAGTTTTTTGCCAGGACAAATTGAGATATTCTCCTGTACATTAAAGCAAAGCTAAGGAATTAGCCACAACGCTGCAGTATAGAAGGACACTAAAATGTCCATGGTACCTAAAGCTCTGAAACAAAATTATATGATGAAAAAGACATTTCTTCACATCCTTGGCAACACCCAGGACACATCCATTCTTCTACTACCTGTGACACTGGAAATGTTCTAGCTTCTCTCTGGGCCACCCATTTTCCTGTCTGTCTCTTCCAAAATGTAATTTACATGTTTCTCCAAATCCTGGACCAATAGTCTTTTGGTTGCCTTTACATCTCCTTATACACTCATTTTGCTAGGGCCAGTCAGCTGGATCTGAGTGCTCTTCTCATTCCAGGTAAACCAGAGTTTCCCAATGCCACCACTTCCTACACTGCATCATCTATTTTCCATGATGGGGAACCACAGATAGATGTGAGATAAGACCATGTAAACTGGTCAGTTTAAACCTGTTATTCAACTGATCTGGATTCCTGAAATAGCATCATGGGTCTTCATTAAAGACAAACAGGCTTGCTACTTTGTCCAGACGATCGATACCACTCAAGAAAAGGATGATTTGAATTTGAGACCTTTTTTTCCTATTTCCTAACACAAAATCTGTACAGTGAAAATCTAAATAAATGCCAGCTACGTAATGAACAAAGACAAACATCTGACACCCGTGTGACTTCCCCTCAGACTATGATAACAGATCACTTCTGGTCAGTTTACTGCAACCAAAATAAAGCTAGGAATTTAAAGTCCTAAAAATAAACTAAAAGAAGTAAATATACTTGACCTGAGACACTAGATGAAAAGCTGGGTAAGGCTGTTTTAATTTGTTATGACCTAACAAAAGCTGAGGAAAGCTTTTACAAGGCTGCATTGAGGTCCCCATCTACTGTAGTGCCTGGAATAACCATGATACCTCAGAGTCAGCCTGCTCTTCTGGGTAAAGGGATGAAAGCATGAATCAAGACTCTTGAGACTGTGCCAACTCCTCCAGCAAAGCTCCGTGTATATAAAGGAAAACCTAAAACTGTTTCCTCAAAGGACTTTGAAAGTTCTCCCATATGTGCCGCAAGTCGCATTCCTCCACCAGTGATTGTAACAACACCGTTAATAATTCCAAAAGTCTGCAACAACTTGAATCCAAACTTTGAAGCCTCATTTTGCTCTGAAGGAGATATACTTGCAGTCCAGAGGAAGAAAAAAGAAAAGCTGTGAGTACTACAAAATCAGCCAGTTTATTTTCTCATAATGACATGCAAAACAGCGCAAGTTTGAAGATGTATCAGCAATTGTTTTGAATATTTTGTAGTTCTCAATTCAGTATTTACCTGGAGGGACAATGATCACTTTATAGAAGTCATCATCTGCCTATCATTTTTCTAGCTTCTGGTACTTAAAAAGTAGTCAATTCGACTTTTATTTTTCAAATTACAGAAGAAAATAAATGTTCTCCTTTCTTGTGCACCACAGAAGCACATAGCTAACAGAATTAAATACAGACAATTCAATTGCAAGCTATTAGCATTTTTATTTCATTTCTTAATTTGAAGGGAAACTATCTTGTAAAAAAGAAATGAAAGAGAGTAAGCATACATAGAAATAAACTTTGGTGTTTCTTTCCCAAAAAAAATCCCTCTCACAACAGGGGGGAGATTTTATAAACCAGTTAGTGATGTCTGGGTGCATTGTTTAAAGAGTCGTTTCAGAAGGGGCTACGCACAGCATGAAAATTATGCTCCTTCCAGTGTCACACCAGACATCTAGAAAAAGATGAAACCAAACCCAGTGGTTCCTTGTGTTCACAAGAAATCTCATCTTTTCATAAACCAAAATAGCTTAATGGCATTTTAGTCACACGTGAGTTCAGGTGGCAGAGTCTAGCTAACTTTTTTCAAACTGGTAACGGGGATAAAATTACATTCATATATAATTAACGTACGCTTCATTTTTAAGGAATGATATTTTTCAGGCAGACATTCAAAGAGCTGAGTTTTTATTTTCACTGGTCCTAAAACATTTCCCAGACCTGTGTGTATGAGTATGCGTGCCTTTGTGAGAGAGAGATAGATAACTTCACGTTACTCAAAATAAGAAAAAAACCCCAAAACATTAAATTCACTACATTCACTTGAATAACAGAATCTGACAACTTGCAAAAAACTCCACACAAAGAAACTACCAGTCCACTAAAACATATAGGGTATACAAAGTTGCTCTCACAGCAGTTCAATACTCATAGGGACCCCATCTCCTCTCAACACCCAACAAATCATTTGGTCGGATCACATGTAAATTAAACAATTCCTTGCCAGAATCTGTATGTACATTTCACAAAACCCATCCCACTTTTTGGCACAATGGGGAGGGAATCCATGGTCCAGGAGGTGGAGAGAAACCCCGCCACAACACCAGTAGTGGCACAGGTCAGGGCTGAGCCACACCGGAGGGTCGCGGTGCAGGCGCTTGCCTGGCATACCCTTGCATTGTCACTTCTATCAGTGGATGGGACCAACTCCCTGCATTTATTATTTTTTTTTCCTCCCCTGAAAATCAAAAAGCGGTTCATGAGTTGGTCGAGAGCCAGCAAAAATGAATAGTAATGAGCCAATTTCAATAGAAATAGGCTCATTACCATGCCAGCGGCTGATAAAACCAAATGCTCTCAATTCTCTCCAGCAAACGAGGTGCTGGAGGCAGTGTCCACCCTCCTGCCTGCAGGAAATAACTCACAATTTCAAAATTAAAAGAATCAAAATACAAGTTGGAGTTTATTCCTATGTTCATACCTCTGTCCCCCTGCAGGGTCATTTCTAACTAGCTGCCAAAAAAGCTCAGATACCGCTCAGAGTCTTTTTCTTGAAAAGAGAAAAAAAAATACTGTTTTCTGTACATTGTTCAATCCCTGAATGGTAATGGGAAATCCTGTGTAAACTCCAGCAAAAGAGACAATCTAAGGAGCTTCTCTGAATTCAGTACATTTCTCTGTGCACAACAGGAGGCTACAGGTATGCTCAGAATGTCAGAAACCTACTTGCAATTGGGAAAAAAACACATCTCAACGCTAAACCAAAACCTAACCAAGCAAATGTAAGCCTCTCAAGCTGAAAACCCTAAACTGAAATCCAAAACCATGAAATTCTCAAGCCATAAAACCTCCACAGGAAAGTTTTGGCAACTGAATTAAGATGATTTGGATAAAATAAAGAAACAGAAAAATTATTTCTTGTGCTCTTCATTTCTCCATGCATTGCCTGACAGTGGTAGGACATGGGGTGCATGACTAGGTCTGCTTTACCTGAAGAGCTAAAATCATTCTATTTTTACTCCCAAAGTGGTCTGGACAGAGGGACCATGGGCAGGAGGTGGAGGGTCTGGTTGGAAGAGAGCACCCAAAACACACTGAGCCAAAGTCACTGGTCCTACTGACTGGCCTCCAGAGAAGGGATGGATGGATGGATGGATGGATGGATGGACACCAAGACATACAAAGCATCCCTACACTGGTGTGCTTTGTGGGTGAAAATTAGTGGGATTGCTCCCCTCCCCTCCCAGCCTTCACAGTGGAAGAAACCAAAGCCAAATTTCAGGAGAAATAACTCAATAACTCAATAAACTGAGTATAAACACCTCCTTGTCAGATATGTTTCTAAAGCAGAGTAATTAGCAGGGCATGTTTTTTAACTAGAGGCTTGTAACATTACCTGGCTGCACGGATTTCTCTCATTTTCATTTTTCAGTGCAGGCCCAATATTTGGTAGGCACCTCCTTTTCCAGACCTCCCTCTCCCTGACACACACTGCTGCTTCCCAGCCAGCACTCCCTGACTGTCTGCTTGGTCAAGCCAGTAACATTTAGCCTTCAAAAATTATTTTCTCTTCTGCCATAAAATCTTGCAAGGCTTTCCATTTTAGCAGCTTGAGAATTTTAACTATCCCCTCTTTGCCCTGCCAGCCATTTAAGCCCTGAAAGTACAAGCCGGCTGAGTGGAGTACATCATCTGTAAACTCGACTTGCCTAGTCAGGGGGTCTGGGGGGCTTTCTGCAGCACTGAAATAGAGCCTTTTAACACTGAACGGTGCAAATTGTCCACTGGGGACAACTTCAAATGTCTCTACAATGCATATTTCGCAGCGCTTACTGGCTGGCTCTGGCTGAACTGCTACTACTTATTTAGGAGCCTACAAAAACTATTTTATAGATTTTGTTTTGCTAGAGTAAATATTAAGTTTTAAATACATTAAGAAAAATCAGGGCAGGAAGAGAAAGAGATTAAATAAACCTTTCAGAGAGACTATTTACTTTGTATTTGTATTTTTTTTAACAAACTCCTTTCCCTGAGGTCAAGACACTGACATTTTAGTACACAGAGGCTTTAAAAATGAGAATGCTCTCTCACATAGATGCTTATGAAACACAGCTCCTCTTGTTAATATTAAACTTTCTATCTGGTTATGACACTGGCTGATATAATAAAGTGGTGATAGTCTTATTATTCAAGCACTGCTCTGATAAATTATCTACACTAATTCTGGAGCCAAAATTGTCTGGTTCCAGCTGGTGTTGCTTAGATCTGTCTTAAGTCATTAGGAATCAGTGGAAAACTCTTTTTCAGAGTCCAGATCTGACCCCTTCTTGTTTCCAGAACATCTAGGTGTGTGTGTGCAGCAGCGTGCTCACACACTTACATATAAAACAGTTCCTGATTTCTAATCCACTTCAGTTCAGGTTTATTGAAAATATTTTGTCCTGTGGGGTGCTTGTCCCTGTTAATCTCTGCTTTTTCCTTGCCACTATACACAGAATGCAGTGTACCATAACTCAGCATCACCTGCAGAGCAACTCTTCAAAGATAAAAAACACCACGCTGCAGCAAATGCAGGCAGAGTTACCCTTTTTTAATGATGGGATTTTGGAGCTAAGTCTCTCTACACACTGATAGGAATGAAAATGTAGCTCAAACTTTCCCCAGACTCCTTCTGCAATCCTTTGCGCCACCTGTACTTTTATACACACTTTGGGTGTGCACATACAAAAGCATTTTCTCCTGGCACTGGCAGATGCAGACATTCACACACAATATTACCGTAGATAAGTTTTACAGCTTAGCTGATAAACACAGATACTGAGCAGCAGCCTCCCTCCAAGCAAAGTATAAACCTTGATT
Organism: Neomorphus geoffroyi; assembly: GCA_033558235.1. Lineage (NCBI taxonomy): Eukaryota > Metazoa > Chordata > Aves > Cuculiformes > Neomorphidae > Neomorphus > Neomorphus geoffroyi. The sequence goes on along the minus strand of JAUMJM010000005.1, from coordinate 94,954,646 downwards.
GCTCCGCATGATGCAGGTCTTGGTCTTCAGGCCCATTTGGAATTCATAGAGCCCATGGTGCCAGAGGTTGGTCCCATGTGAGCTTAGACTTCTCTGTTCAACCTGTACATTCACATATTAATCCATCTTGAAAAGACAGGATCTGAAAAGTCTCCTGATCACTTAACTCACCTCCTTGTCCGCACAGGTCTGTTACCCTACAATTCATTTATCAGTAGACCACCTTGTCTGGTTTTAGATTTGCCCCAGTTACAGTTTAGTCAAACACAAGTTGTTGGGCTCAATTCAAGAGTAAATGGATCAAATCTTAGAGCCCATGCACAGAGTCAGACCAGGTGATCAAAGGGTCCCTCTCAAGCTTCAAATCTGTGAGTGTAGGAAGCAACAAAGCCCCCACCACTTCATCCTGGCATCAACTCAGCAACCTCAGACATCCCTCCATCAGGGAATTTTCTTCTCAATGTTTAGTAATTTCACCCAGTTCACTCTAATTTACCTTCATTTGTCTTTCTCCTTTTGTGTTTCCCAGTCACACTGCGCACACATCTTTTTTTCACTAACCAGTCCCTTCAGGCCCCAACATCATCCACACACAGCCCCAACATGTTTGGGGCACTTTTTTCCTGAGGGTGATCACTAGGCTTCAGCCGGAGGCTCTCGTGGCTGCAAGATTTTTTCCAGATTAAATCCCTTATTGTCATTTACTCGTGCTTCTCATCTTTCAGTTCTCCCTGCATCATTCCGTATTTGCAGCTCCTCCCAATTTGATGTAATCTGTGAGTATTTTCCTTATTCCAGATCACTAATGAAGATGTTAATTAATGTGAAATCTCACACTGCGGTAACTCACCAGAAGCCTCTTTGGAACTCCATGTCTCTCTGCCCAGCTTTTGCCTTTGTTTCTTCATTGTTTTGCCTTTGTTTGGTCCCTCCATCAACATTTGGGGCACACAGCAGAGTTCGCACTCCTGCAAAAGTCAGAAAGATGGCACAAATGCAATGTGACAGCATTCAGGAACGTGTCCTCCTGCCCTCATGAGCTCCCTGATAAAGTGCATGTGTATCCTCGCCCTCCTCCTGCCCGCTTCTGTTTGCCCATCTGTAAAATGGGGGTGACAAGGTGGGGTGGGACAACAGCACAGAAGTTGATGTACGACCCACTGCAGGAGGGCAAAGTAATGCTGGCAGCATTGCTGTTAGCTTCTCTGATAAAATACCCTTCTCTATTCCTCGAGTAAATGCAAGCCTTAATTTGCATACACATAAAATTTAGCAGGAGGTAAATTTGCAGATGACGCTGAAGGCAAGAAGGCAAACTGGATCGATAGCCCAGGAAATTTAGGCAAGACACACATGTAAAGGTATGCCTAGGCACATATATGTATTAGGGACTATTGATTCCCCACTATGATTAAGAAGTTATTAATACTAATAGAAAATTACAATTTGCTTACATTTCCCAGGAAGCCTCTCCTAAGAGAGTACAACAACTCACTCAGCGAGTCCATCTATTCCAAATTGGTTTGTACTAGCCTGTTCTCAAACAGACCCAGATTCCTCCCCAGATAAAACCGGCACCAGCCACGCATTTTTCCAAACACAAAATAGTTTGTTTTCATCCCTTTAAAGGAACAAACTCTCTTTACAGATGCAAAATCTCAGCAGAATGAAGTCCTTTTAAAACAGCTTGGGCAGCATCTGAGCTGTATCTCTCCCAGGTAAATTGTCAAAAAGAATCTTGCAAGAGAAGCCCTTAATGGAGGCCTCTAAATAATATTATTTGTACATGCAGAGAAAGCTCGCAGGCACACCGTAGCCCAAAACTAGCCCTTTTTCAAGGAAAGATGAGTCAGGAGGAAAGGGCAGGTCAGCAACCCGCACTTGAGGTCGCCTCTGTACAAACACCTGCTTGTTCGCAGCTCGCACCTGCACTGACTTGCAAACACAACAGGGCCAGCTCTATTGATACAGCCCTCTGCCCTGCGCTGCGGGGGGAGACGTGACCTCCCTTACAACTTTAACGAAAGGCAATGAAAGGGAAGATTTTTTTTCTACCGGCCCCAGAAGGTCAAGTTTCTCTCCCTCCAAAGTCGTACTTCTGAAAAGACTAATTGGGCCTTAAAGATTGCAGGTGTCCTGCCAAGCAAACACAGCAGCATACACTCCCCGCAAGCTAGAATATGCTTGCAGAAAGCAGTTTCTTTATGCCACCCTTTAGGTTTTGCCCAAACACACAGATGCATGCATAGAAAGAATAAAACAACATGGAGATTGCCAAGGGGAAACTTTCCCCCTTGGGCAGTCAGCTGTCCTCGACCACCTATCAGTGGGTCAAGCCTTTTGGAAGGGCTATATTGGTTTTTCTTTCCACAATGTAGACTAACTAGCCTGCAGTCACCATTAACTGCCAGGTATAATATATATGTAAGGGCGAACAGGGCTATTTGCTTATCTTACTCCTCTCCCGCCTTCTATTTGTTTGGGTTTCGACTTAGCGTCAAGTTTATTTAAAGTCTTAAGGCTCTCCCTCTCCACCCTCCCAGTACTTGCACGAGTTTTTACGTGCAGATCACATGCCAGCAGAGCCTTACTGGGGCTAAAACACAATTGCCAAGGCTAGCGGACACTTGCTGAAGGCAGTGTGCCAACAACTACAGCAGCAGAGATGTGCTGTGTGAGAGTAACCCACTTCTGTGGTTCAGCTAATGCATCACTTGTCCCCGCTGCAAGATACACCGTCCAAAAAACTAGGCATTTCACAAGTCCCTCCTTTTAGTTTTTGCCATTAACTACTTTTGTATGACATTCGTCCTTACTGTCCCTTTTTTCCCAAGGTTCAGCTCTCTTGATCTCTCACCAACTCTTCGTTCAACCTCTGATATCTTTCTTTAAAAATATCTAGTAAGGTCAAGTTATGTTTCCAAGGTACCACGCTCACTTTCTGAAACAGGAGGGACAGAGGGCTTGATAAGCCATCCATCCCCTCCAACGGCAGCCAATGCACAGGGGATCGTGTAGCAAAAAAGATCAAAGATCCAGCAGTAAACAGATGAACTTTGTCCTGGCACAACACTTGGGTCAGGGATGTCAGAGATCATCCTGGATTAAAGTTTTTGATTTTTCCAAAGGGACTGCACTGGAGGCAAAGTGCTGCATGAGAAGGGGATAAAGATTTTTTCCTCTGAATTGCTTAATATGTTGGCTTCCTCTGTATTGCCAATAAAAATGTCATTAGGACTTGTTCGATGGATTCTTGCTGCCTGCCACCAAGTTTATACAAGAGAAAAAAAAAACACGGGTATTTGTTGTGTCTACAAACACCCTTGAAGTAGGCGCTCTAAACCATCCCAAGGACCAAGGATTCAACACATGACTTTTAATCAAATCAATGAACACCCTGCCATGTAATTTTTGGGGCTGTTAAAAACTTACCTGATATCTCCAAGTTGATTATTGGAGCTTTTAATCAATGCAGATACTTCTGGCAGGGACTGAGGCTTAAACCCAGACTTGTGATGGGAAACATTTGAATTTGTTTCACATCTCCTCAGCACCTTCAAGACTTCAGGAACATTTGTGGTTTTTGTTTTGGAGGAGAACTAAAGCCCTGGCCCGGATTTGAAATTAAGGAGGGCTTTCACCATGCTTGTCTGTGGTGGTGGTGGCTCTGCTGCAGTGGCTGCCTCTGTTCAGCCTGACAGCTGAATCAGGGAACTCTGCCCTAATTAGCTACCGAGTAAGAGAAAGGTAAATAGCTCTTTAGCTTTCAGCAGCACCACCATGGCAATGCCTTAGCCAAGTGAATCCAACTGTCCCCCCTGTTCATCATGCTCATAGGGTTTTTGGTGTGTTCGCTGGCTTGGGGTTGGGTGGAGGGGATGCCCTTGTTGTCTACCACAGAGCCATGTATCAGCAGGAACATCAGGCTTTTGACAGCCACCCCTGTGGAACTGCTGGGGTTGATAAAGAGAGGCAGTGTCAGTGCTCTGAAAAGGAGATGTATTTTACCTCATTTCAATCAACACAACAAAAAGCGAGTGCTTTTAAGTTTGAACAAGTGCATCCAGGTACCTCTTGGTGCTCAAACAGCCAGGACATATTTTAGGGAGAAAGCTCTCCACCTGCCCCAGTTGAACGATGTCTAATGGTTTGAGTAGGACAGATGAAGGAGTTAAGCACCAAACAATAAAAGAGTGAAACTTTAAAAAAAAAACAACCCACAACCCTAAAGGCCTGAGCCTTTTCAATATCTCTTGATTTCAGGGGATATTGCTATCTCTCATGTCCTACTTAAATCCAGCAGCTGATAATTGTTACGAAACAAGTGTCAACAAGGGAGTACACGGCAGACACCAGTGAGGCACTGGAGGGATCTGGGGAGGGTAGCAGGAGAGGAACATCATCTCTGAGACCTTGCTTCAGGAGACAATTGAGTTGGCATTGAGTTGGCCATCAGCTACCATCAGTGTTTTCTTACAGAACAAAAGCCTCCCACCCTGTTGACATCATCTTCCCAGGCTTGAGCCACATATCTGGACACGAAGATGCTCAGCCCAAATGCTGCTAGCGGAATCTCCAAAGCCAGATGCTTTGCACGAAGAAACCACTGCCTTCCCTCTCAAACCAGAATGGTTTCCATCATGTGACTGCTCAGTTATTTCTGGAGGACTGCCTCCGCACAAAACTCTCCTCGAAGTCACCAAAGCTAAGCCTTCAAAACGCTAACGTGGCTAAATAAAAGAGTTTCCCTTCACCTCCCTCTCCTCTAAAGGAAACAAAATTTAGCGAGATAAATGGCCATCTTAAACCCATGTGACCATTTTAACAAAACGAAACAAGATTTGCTCAAGTTACTGCAGACTCTAAACTTTTGAGCGAAAGGCAGGGGCAACCTGTCATGATCCAGCACAGCCAGAGCAGAACTGCCCCGGGGAGCAGGGATGGATGCTGTCTCAAGCTTTGATACTGCCTTGCTGAGTAACCTGCCTCAAGCACATCGTCACAGCAGCTCCAGATTAACACCATCACTATATGCACTGAATGTGTCAACTGAGAAGCCCAGGAGAGCAGGAGAAAAGTGAGGATGGCTCAGAAGAACATGCATTTGTAGGACAGTCTGGATCCTCCACTTGCCAAATCAGAGAGAGCTGAGCATCTCAATTTCTGCAGACGTTTACTGCTGGTGTCCATTTTACAAACTCATCTTTCTCCATCAGCATCTCACCTTGAAAGTGAAAAGGAATTTTTTGGAAACAAAACCAAATATCTTTGCATTTCACCATTCATGGGGACAGGATCTGGCATAATTTAATGTCCAGGCACAAGTGGAATGGCAAACCATCCACTTCCTTTCTAGGAACAAAAAAAAAATCGTTAGTTAAACCAATATGCTTTTTTCCATACTTAATAATTTGATTTTGAAGGCTAGTCATATCAAAGAGCAAAATATTCAATATTGTTAATTCAGTTTTGCAAAATATATTCTTAATTTAAAAATGATTTTGCTCGGAGTGGTAGTGTAGTAATAAAGCAGGTATTGACCAGATCTTATTGATTGTGCTGTCCTCGGGCAAGGAACACTGACCTTGCTCACACTCTTATTGCTTACGCTTTCCCTGGCCTTCTTCATCTATGCCCGCTCAATAATATATTATTAATATATATTTTTAGCAAAAACTGTATGTTACAAGGTTAGGGCTTCTTAGTGATTTTTTTTTCCTCCGTGCTGCTCTGCCTTTGAGGTTCTTCAGGGAAGAAAAGATTTTGCAGCTAAGTTGTTCACAGGCTGCTGTTCACAAACACCTTCAAACCGAATTGCTTTGCTGAGCTGATGGAGGCCAGACACACTTTCCCTCTCTTTAATTGAAAGACTGTTCAGTTGCCGGTCCTTTGTGGGACCAAAATTCACCAAGTAAATATAGTCAGGGGAAGAGCTATACCTCAGGTACGACAGCACATATTTCCAGTGAGATCAAGAGTTAATAATGCAATTTAATTGTTGGTCATTCTTTGGAGATAATTATAACTGATTGGAGGGCTTGGTTCAACATTGCCTTACATTTGAAACTGTCTTTTACACCTAACTCAAAGTGAGATTAAGTGTGTGGGACAGATGTGCTGGACTACCAGATCATATTCCCACACCTCCACAGCACGAGCACTGTAGGGTGACCACCTCACCAGGACCCAGAGCCTGGATGCAGCATCCTCGTTAGACCACACTGTGCTCTCAGATGTTACAGAAGTCTCCAAACCCTGTCAGAAACAAGCAGTTTTGCAGCAACAAAACATAGAGATGATCCAAACTCTAAGACTTTGCGTTGGGTCTGTGTCTTTTTACTGGTGCAAAATTAAATATGAAAGCAGAGAAAAGGTGTATCCAAATAATGCACTGCTCCTGTTTTGTTCATAGGATTTTATCCATTTACCAGCCATCATTAGGTGTTAGAAAATCAAACCAAGAGCAAAATATAAAAATCAACAGAATGAGTAGGATCAGAAGCCAATTTGGAGTCCTTGCATAGGGAGGTACCAGTGCAGAAGTCTACAAACAGCTGTCTCAGAGGAATAAATGCAATAAACTGTTTACAGATCAAGGTCCTTAAAAGACAGTTAAACTCGGTCCCTTTGGCTGGTTAATTCTGTAAGCCACTTATTTTCTTTGTGCATTAGCAGGAGATTTATAGAAAAGAAACAGAATGATTTGTGATCTACCTGCAGAACGCATTGCAGGTCGTAGTCAAGCCCACAATGTGTACTGGTATTTTCATGTGCAGCTCGTAACTGGAAGCCAAATGTTCAATGATACATTTGTATGAATGACACTATGAAAAAAAAAAATTGTATCACATTGTATTACCAGCCATTGAGGGCTCTTTTGTTTAGTTTGATAATATTACATGTTTAATAAAACACTGTTGAATTTTGATTGCATCTTGTGAGCACAGTCCTTTATCCTTTCGCCAGCTGGCTGATACAAAAGCTTATTTTCTTTTTAAAGATATTTTAATTCCCTATCTCCGTCTCTCACTCCCTGGGTGAGCAGGAGCTGGGGACACCGGGAAAGCGCAAAGCCTAGCCTAACACTGACACCCTTCGGCCAGGGGGTCAGCCCAGGATGCCCCCAAGACAAAAGGAGAGCATGCTGGGAGCCAGACAGATGCAGGTAGGGGTGGGAAGGAGTTGGTTGAGTTATTTTTGCCTCTAAATGAGTAACAATGAGCAGCCCCAGCACTCAAGCTAATTACTTCTCCTTGCATCAGCATGAGAGCAAGCGGAAATGCACGCTGCATATGCAAGAGCTGGCTTTTCCTTCATATTTTTTACCCTCCAGCGGAAGCGATCAACAAGTTCACCTTGCATTAGGGCTGCATCGATCAGATTTGACTAAATCCTGAACCATGAAAAATTTCATAAACTCTCCTTCATGATCAATTTACATGGAAAGTCCCATTTTGATGCTTCAAGACACTCAGGCTGTTTCCAGGGGCTCTTTCGGCATCTGAGGAGCTGAACTCTAACCCTTGGACATCTTACATGCATCCAAATACCATTACCTCCCTGAATGCCTCTATCAACCCACAACAGTAATTTACATTGTGCTGATACACAGGCCCTCAAACTCAATCATCTACACCAAAAAAATCATTAAAGAAACTCTGGTATCCTTTAGGGTTGTGCCAAGGGCAAATTGCCACAAGCCAGCCCAAGCCTTAGGATCACTCTTTGCAGGTGAAAACAGCTCAAAATTGTAGGCAGGATCAGGTCCCTGGAACCTGTTTCCCAACCAGACTTGGCCAAACCCCCAAATTAGCCAGCTTGCTAAAAGCATGACTATATTGAGTGGAAACATCTCAGTCCAAGCACCTCAAAAGGCTGCTCCTCAAATAACTCCTCCCTTCACCCTCTTCAAAATTCCAGCAAGCCAAACACCCAGAAAGACCTTGCACCAAAACTTTCCTGAGACGGGAAATTAATGGATCAAAACACACCTTTCTCTGCTTTCAGCTCTAGCCCATCTCATCAGCCAGATGTTTGGGACCAGCATCTAATATTTCTGGAGTTGAGAAAAGAGTTGGCTGGATTATAGGAATACAAATGGATTAATTTCAGATGGATTAGATGCACAGCAAAATACAAGTTTGTCTTGCATTAGCATAACGGTGTCATAAAAATGTAGATTCGGAAGCAGAGATTATTTGTGGTACTGTTAATATGTTGTTGCTATAGCAAAAGATGTACACAATATTTACACTGTATTTGACCACATAAAACATGTCGTATACAGACACAATTTTTCATTAGATGAAAGAGAGCCAGAGGGCTCTTCATGCTGCCAGTGCTACTGCTCCTGATTTTTCCTTATTTTTTACCTTCAAGAACAAATACAGTTTTAAACCATCATTACTGTATTTGGAACAGTTAATATTTCATATCGTGACATCGCTGCTCAGAGGTAACAGGTTTAGTTGATTACTATTTGTTTATAGTGCTGGAGAAACCTGCAATCATAGAGAACATAAAAGGATTGCAATTAGATCTATTGGTTGAGAGCTGCACTTCGCTGACCCACTGTAAAGTGCTTAGCACTATCACAGAGATAATGCCTACTTGCAGCTGGCACATCTGTACATAATAACATGGGCTACATTGACATAGCCACTAAAGACTGCCACTACCCTCTTTAACTAGAAGCAGAAAACAGATCATGCTTTTAAAGAGCGTATCAACAAAAACTCTTCCACAGTTCACCGGAATTAGCATGCTTGCCGTTATGAGAAGCTTTTCCTTTTCATTCCTGGTTCTTTAGAGAATCCAAACAGAGACTATAAACAAAAGGCCAGGGACACACCCAGGCTTGGCATCCAGGAGGATCATTTTCTTGGATTGCAAGCTTGCACCAGGGATGAATTTTGCCCTCCTGGCTCTCTGTGAAGCATTTCCCCAGGAGAGTAAATGTGGGGGAAGTTTGCACCAGGATACTATAAGGAAACTTACTTTGCTCTCGTAGTGGGCAGAGCAGGACCTCATGCCTTCTCTGTAAGTCACAGAGACCCCAACTCCTGATAGCATCCGTTTTAAAGGAAACAATGAAGTAACTGCTTTACTTTACGTATGAATTCGAATGCCACTCAAGCTTCAGATGTGCTTAAATATTTTCACAACTTATGGCCTGAACTGGCTAAATCTCACAGGAGAACATCATGCATTTCCACTAAATGGTTCATCCTCTGCTTTCTCAGATTAAGGAATATTTTTTTATTACTGTTATTTTATGTTATGGAAAAACTCCTCAGTTTTTCCCCTGCTGTGTTTCCTTTCCCAAGCAGGACCACGGTTTTGGGACATAATTTTATTCCCCAAGATGCAGAATTTGCTTCGTTAAGATAAAACCATCTGTTCTGGGGAAACAGACAGAGCTGGAGTCTCATGGTGCCTGCATTTCACAGAAAAGTTGCCATTCCTGTTGCAGCTTTAAATTTACCTGCATAATTGTATACATCCTTTCTCCCTCATTGCTGGTGCCCATGCCTCTAAACCGCTGCCCAGCTGAAGTGTGCTGTCAAGCTCTCCCACCAAAAGCAAGCAACAAGAGTAACATGTGAACATTTCTCAACTTTGGATCACCTACGCAGGACACAAAACCTACCGCAGGCAGCAGAAACCCTCTGGTTAACCCTGGCTGGCTGCAGATCAGGCCTCAGACAAGTAAAACCAAAAAAAACCAAGGGAGAAATGCCAACAACATGGTTTCACATGCATTTTCCATGCTTCCAACACACATGGCCCTTCAAAAATGCCTCAAAAAGAGTCCTTGGACCAGGCACAGGCTCAGCTCTGTGCCCAGCACATGGAGGATCAAGGGGCACCAGTCCCAGCTGAGGATGCAAAAGTACTCATCAAGCAGACATAACCCATCACTGAGGGTTTGCACTTATGTTCTCTCATTCCCATAGCACCTGAGCCAAGCAAACATTTCAGCAAATTGAAAAGTGATACATGTAAAACTGATATAAAAGTCTATATATAAGAAAAGCCTACAGAGTTTGTTGCCTCTTGCTAATGCCAAGGGTAATGGTATAACACACCAATAGGAGAGATCACACAGTTACGAAGAGGCAGGATATGACATTCCTTGTTGTATGACTTAAAGTAGCAAAAGACTCCTGCTACAAGGGAAATTCCAAATTTCCATGTGTAACTGAGCTTGAGAGGCTGTAGTGGAAGAAAAATCAAAATTATATTTGGATTTGACCTCCTCAAAATAGTGGATTGGCATATGGTCAAAATCTTTCATTTGGATACAATTTAAGGTGAGTTTTTTATGAGTTTATGAAACTATCTAAAAGTTACAATGTAACATAAAAATTAAGTGAAACTATTTTTACTATTGTTATATCATTATTTTCCTGTTGGGTCATGTTAGTTGGCTACTGCTTTTATGTTATGGTTGAAAGAATCAAAAGTTTTAGACATTTATATTTTAATGTTATAATACCTAACAAAGCTTACAGTGATGTGAGTCAGGACAAATCCCAGTCCTATTTCACTGAAATGAGACATAGCAAGTACACCAGAGCTACTGTATGGCATGCATACTATGGGCTACATCACACTCGATGCTCCAGCAGGACCATGAAGGTAACTGGAGAGCCATCTTGTTGGCATCTTGATGTTACTTTGAAACTGGATTATCAGCTCTCTTTAATCCATTTTATTTTCAGACACTGGCAGTAGGAAAGAAAGGGGAAGAAATAAGCATCAGATTGGGAGGCAGTATTGTATCGGTTCTCATTATTTGAATCTAAGGTTTGGTAATCTGATGCTTTTCTTACAAGTCACAGCTCCTGGAATACTATGACAATAAAATATTTCAAGTTTATAGTTGTAACAGTTGCTCATCCTCAGGACTGCAGGGAAAATCTTGAACAGAAGCCCTAGAAAGGCCAACACACAAACTTGATGTAAAATAACCCATGTACCATGCCAATGCACTTTTGTCATCTTTTGGGGGAAAGCACTGTCCGACTTATTCTAGTTCAACCTGGACCATGGTGAAACTGAAGCAGGCAAGACCAAAAGTCTCGTGGTCTGTGCATTAGGATAGAGCCAGGGATTTTTTGTCTTGCCCCACACTCATACAACCCCAACAGACAAAGAGTAGCTCATGCTTTTATCAAGCAGATCATTTGTATTCCTTCCTCTGCCTCCCAGCGCCTTATCTCTCCACTAAATAAAAGTACATGTGGGATCCTGTCATTCAGATTGCGTTGTTCGATGCAGACGTAAACACTGGCTTGATTACAACACAGAAATACTATTCCCTACAAGAGGAAAAATTCACAGCAAAAATCATTGGGTTTGTTTTTGTTTATGTTACAGCACTCCAGTAAGTGGAACAGCTGAGTGTTTATCCTGCTGCAAGGAAATTCATGTTGGTATTTGTAATAAATGGTTTACACTTTAAGGGATAAAAACAATTTTAAAATCTCTGGAAGAAAGAAAAGAAGAGATATGAAAATAATCTCAGCAAAGTTTCCCATACACCCCTGCATTTCCTTCTGCTTCTTTCTCCCTAGAGCCCCAAGCCATCACTACACACGCAGCAGCTACCAGTGTAGGATGCACCCATGCCCAGAGTGGTCCTAGTCTCACCCACCACCTCACTAAAATACAAACAGAGGCACGGGAAAGACCTCACTGGACATCAGGGGGCTTTGAGTTTCTCATTGTGAAGTCCTATGAGTGAATTTGGTAGCCCAGGTTTAAAGAGCATGAAGAACTTTCTGAAGACCTCTTATCCAAAGGTACATTGCTCAGGTGGCTGCTGGTCAGGTGCTACATCCAACAAAGAAATGAATTGAAACCAGAAATAACTGGATACATACCCAAGCAAATCTGTTCTGTGAGATTTCCAGTCACCTTCTCCAAGAAAACATGTTTTAAATAAACCCCCCACATTTCATGAGCCCCCTCAACACTCAGAGTAAAAACTGACACATTTCAGAACCTTGGTGTGGAATCTCCTGATCCAGGCCATTTCTCTGGCCACTGCTAGATCTTCTCTGAGTCCCACTGTCCTCTCCAACAGGCTTCTGTCTGAGACCAGGAGGTGTCATAGATGTGCAGAGCCTCCTCTGAGGGGACACAGGCGTTTCATACCGGAGAGAGCTTAACATCCCTTTACTTGGCACCACAGACACTGGCTGCAGAGGAAGACATTTAAATTCAATGATTTTCCTCTGTTCTTACCGCTTTTCAAGAAAGGACCTCTGGGATCCTCCAAGCAGCTTCTGTTGAACATGTCATTCCCAAACCAGCAAGGGAGGGACATGGATACACAGCAGCAGCTGTGATGTCCACCGAAATCACGTGCATCTCATTTCTATGCTGCTTCAGCTCGCTGGTGATAAGTTCTCTATAAATTGCAGAGTGAAGTTTCCATTTACAGATATGTAAGCAAAGGCTCCACCTAATTTCAAGGTGATTACACTGTTCTCATATGTCTGAAAATAAGCCTTTACCTCGATAGTATGTTTAGCGGTTATGAAAAAATAATAAAAAAAGTCGCATTACTAATACATTTGACTTGAGAGCACATCAGCTCTAGACGCACAACATAATGGGAAACCAAACTCTTAAGCCCACATGGATTTGTACCCGGGAGTTTGAAAAATGCAGTCAGAACACCTGACATGGGCATTTGGTATTTCTTGTGAGGATGAATTGCTGCAAAATTGGCTACCTGAGGTCTAAGCAGTGAGACATGGTAATGATGCTGAAATGATGGTGGGAAGGAGGGAATGTGCTGATGGCACTGGAGTGGGAACAATATCATCACTCTCATTGTTTTGATATCTCCAGCACGTTATCCACAAAATAATGGAATGTGATGAAACGATTCATCCTCCACAGACACATACTTTATAAAGGCCTGGGAAGAAAGGACGTACTTCTAAATTGCCTCGGCTATTCAAATTTAGACCAACACAAAACATACCAGAAATTACAGGAATTTTTGCCTACTTCTAGAAAGCTGTGAGGATGCCTGGAGAAGCCATGAAAGGATGCAGGCTCTTCCCTCATTAACTCTTCTGTAGAGTCTGCTTCTTCACCACACACATAAGCTTCTTTCAGACAAGAGACCTGCCCATTCTTGTGGCTTTCCTGCTCTTAAAATCACAGAAATATGAATATTATTGTAAACCCATAATCCACAGATTCAAAGCTGCATGAGAGAGTTATTCCATAACTGTCTTCCAGAATGTATTTTTTAGCCCCAGATTCTGCATCAGCTGTACCACACTCTAGCTCTCATCCAAAACACCATTTTTACCTGTCAAAGCATATAACTTATTTAAATACAAGCAAGCAATGATGTCCTCTATAGCTGTAGGACCTCAGTTTGCTAATAAGGGAAGGATTAAAGGACGGATATATTGACTTTCTTCATTGGAAACCTTATCTGGAGGAATCTACTATTTGTAATCAGAATCTCAGGTAGCAAACGCTTCTGGGCAAGTCATACCTGATTTGCAAAGACTCCTTTCATTTCTTCAATGTGTCAAAGAGATAAAATCCAGCCTAAAGGGTGCGTCATCTTGCAGAAGCGAATAAGAGCCAGGCACGTGCATGTGTATTACAGAGTGTTATAACCTGGTATTGGCAGGTTATAAAGTATAGATTTCCTAACTCATAGACTATCAAAAATCAATGAGTTACTTAAAAGACTATTTGCTGCAACTCTGGTGGAGTTTTCTATCTTAGATTTTATTCAGTACTTAACAGAGGGCTATAAAGTTCTTTGCCTTTTTCTTTCCATTCTCTTTTTTTTTTTAAGTGGTAGAATATATTCATTTATATAAAAGAGGAGCCATGACTTTTTCCATTGGTAATCTGGTCCATGTGTTCCCTGCAACTGAGCATTTTCAGAAGGGCCTGACTGTCTGGGTTAATTGTTTAATGCTTTTAGTTAGAATTAAACTTTGCACCTGCTCTGACAGTGATAAATTAAATGTGCTCCTTTTCCAATACTGTTGCCCTCTTTAAGTAGAGACCAAGAAGTGTATCTCCCTTCTTTCCCAGCGTTTGAGGAATCTGTGCTACACTTGAGTGTAAACCAGTATAATTTGTCACTAGAGCTAGCGCCAATTAAATTGATTGCGTTGGACTGAACTTTAGGACCTCTAATGCAAGCACTAAGGGAAAAATGGGCTTTTTTCTGCCCATTTCCCCATGTGGCACTTAGACATAGCTCAACAGTGGAAGGCTTTCAAGGTTCAAAAGGGTTTTATTTTCAAAAGAAATGGGCATTGATCAGTTGCATTTAAAGGCAAAGATAATTCCAAAGCTTGAAGGCTGGATTTGTGTTTAAGGTCTAAATCTCTTTCTTTAACCTTGGGGGGCCAGTAGAACATAAAAGCAACAAAGAGATTAAGATTACAAAGGGTTTGCAAGTGTAAATGATGCAGTGGTATTCTTCAAACACAACGCAGGCCGGCTTCACGACCACGGCTGGGGTCAGCATTTGATCTGTTGATTTTACACCTGTAAAAACAACTCATGTTTATTTGTCACTTCAGTGTTATCTTGGCAAATGTTTGGGCGAGAGCACTCCCGTGCTGAACTTGCTCATGCCGGGGAGTTCAAGCTCGCCTTCTTAAAACTGATTGAAAAGTAAACACACTAAAGGTCAGCCTGGCAGAGACAATACGGAAAGCCTTTCTCTTTGTCAGTGTAACACAGCCCACATGAAGGATACGAGCAGTATGCACCACTACAGTCTTAAGTCAAGACATATAGTTTTAATGCCTTAGGAGCTCACTGGACGATGGGGGAAGGCGCTGAGCGGCTGCCTGCATTCGTTATGCAGCCCGCATAGGCAGTCTGCCCAGCAAGCCATTGCCGAGTGGGTTGTAAATATGCAGTAAGTAATTACCCTTCTGGGGGCTTGCCTTCAGCAAGCTCCTGATGCCATCGTATCTCCAGCTCTATGGAGAAATCCCCCCCCCTCACTGCCTTAAGACATCCCCACCTGGGCAGGGCATCTACATAGGTCAGGCCCATAGTGACCATGGGCTAGCTCGCCTTAGCAAGATGTGTTTTCATGGACAGTGCAAGAGCAGAAATACAGCAGAAAACACTTCTGCCAGCAATTCAGATGCAGGCAATTATCCCAATGCCCCTTTTCAATAGGGGATTGGCCAACACTCCATGCAAGCTCACCAGAATCCTCCAATTTGGGGCCAGAATCTCTTTCCAATAGTCTGTCAGGTCTATCGACTGGCCTGAGGCATCCTTGCTTGTAAATTCTCAGGCACATCGAAGGGAAGTTCAACATCTCCTGAAAGCTCTCTTTTTTGCTCACAGGAGAAAAAAACAGCAGAGTCTTCCCTGTGCACCTGGGATGATGATTTTTCTGGATGCAACAACCAAGTCTCAAACAAAGCCAAAACCATTTTCAAGGTAGAGCTGGGCAAGCTGGGGGCCACCAGACAGATTTATACAGCACTGTATTAATGGGCACAAGGAAACTGTCCAGTTTTTTAATTATAAAAGGGCACTGCTAGACTTTGTTTGATGATGACGTACAGGGAGAGGGATGTGTCAGTTTGTGCCATATTGATTCATGCAACCACAGTCAATGCTCTCACTGACCGGTGGAGTACACCACTGGCCAAAAGCAGTATGGGCAAGGTTTCACATCCATACAGACATGCATGAGCTTACAGCAGCAGATGTATTTCTGAGTGATAAAGGGGAGCTGGAGCAGCAGTGGACTGCACAGCCTCTTGTCTGCATCCTGAGGAATGAGGACACATCAGTAAGTGCTAACAGAGAAAGTAAACGCTCATAAAGCCCTGCAAGGAATCTACTTCTACTAACTTATGCATGCAAATGAGTACAAACCTGGGGAATTTTGCCTTGTAACATCCATTTTCTTGAAGAAACAAATGATTTTGCATTAGATTAATCATAGACTCATAGGATTATCTGAGTTCGAAAGGACCCAAAAGGACCGTCAAGTCCAACTCCTATCCCTCCATAGGACACTGCCAACATTCACATCATGTGACTGAGGACTTTACCCAAATGCTTCTTGAATGCTGGCAGAGTCCTTCCCTGGGGAGCCTGTTCCAGTTCTCCACCACCTTCTGGGTGAAGAACCTCTTCCTAATATCCAATCTAAACCTCCCCTGGCGTATCTTCCTGTCGTTACCTTTAGTCCTATCACAGGTTGCAAGAGAGAAGAGATCAGCACCTGTTTCACCTCCCTCCCCTGTGAGAAGGCAGTGAAACAGCTATGAGATCCCCTCTGAGTCTCCTCCTCCCCAGGCTGAACAGACCAAGTGACTTCAGCCTCTCCTCATACGACATCCCCTCCAGACCCTTCACCAGCCTAATGGCCCTCCTGGACACTCTCCAGTAGTTCTATGTCCTTTTTAGACTGTGGCGTCCAAAACTGCACGCTGTACTCGAGGTGGGGCGGCACCAGTTCAGAGCACAGCAGGACAATCACCTCCACCGACCGGCTGGCAATGCCGTGCTTGATGCACCCCAGGACACAGTTGGCCCTCTTGGCTGCCAGGGCACACTGTTGGCTCATGTTCAACTTGACATTGACCAGAAGCCCCAGGTCCCTCTCTGTAGGGCTGTTCTCCAGCATCTCAGTCCCAGTCCCCAGTCTATACACATACCCAAGGTTGTCATGTCCCAGGTGCAGAACTCAGCATTTGTCCTTGTTAAATTTCATGCTGTTGGGGATTGTCCAGCTCTCCAATCTGTCAAGATCCCTCTGCAGGGCCTCTTCGCCCCAAGAGTGTTGACAGCTCTCCCCAGTTTTGTCTCATCGGCAAACTTTGTCAATAAACCTTCAAGTCCTTCATCCAGGTCATTTATGGAGGTACTGAAGAGCACTGGCGCCAGGATGGACCCCTGTGGGACCCCACTAGTGACTGAATGCCAGCCTGACATAACTCCATTCACTATGACTCTTTGAGCCCAACCCATCAGCCAAATGTGCATGTACCTATGTAATAGGTGTACACAATGACTCTACAAGTACATAAATGAATGTACATGTGTATACACTAGCAGGTGCAGGGTGTTGACAGCATTCTCACTTCTCCTGTATAAACAGTCACCAGACTGCACTGTTCAGATCCAGTTCCTTGGGACAACGATATTTTAAGGCCTCCAAGTCTAAGTGAAGTTCAAGCACCGTCCTGCCAAGACTCTGACCTTCATGGTTGGTAACAAGCATAAGCAAAGGCACACCCACACAGGCAGGCTGTGCACAGCTCCCAAACACACCATTACTTTCAGCTCAGCAACACGGAAGACACACCCACAGACATGAAAATTAACAACCCCCTAACCAGAACCCATCAGCTAAGTAGAGGCTCCCAGAGCTGGGTGCAGATGCACACAGACACATACACTTAGGGACAGCAGGCGTATCTACACAGAGCTGTGAGGACATATCCAAAACTCCAGCTAACACCTGGTATCATAGCTCCACTTGCACCAGTGCATGACCCGGCTACGAGACATTTATGTTGTCACCTGACATCTGAAAGGAGAAATGAGAAGAAACTACTTCAAAGACACCAGGCTTTTTTTGAGAGAGAGAGAGACTTGTTTTAAAACCTGCAAAAGAAAGTAAGTGTTGAACCAAGATAAAATGCACTTGAAGTCCACACACAAGGCAACTCCTCAGGTCACCTCATAACAAAACCCTATGGTGAAACTGAGTCAGAGATCAAGAAGAAGCCATGCCTGAAACCTCCAGCTACTGAATTTACCAGCAGAAGAATGTGCATTCTGGCAGACCAGAACAGTTGTGCTTTGGAGGAAGACAGCAAAGGAAGGGGACAAAGGCCAATATCATTTGCCAGGCTGGAAACTTAAGACACATGCAAAGCCGATTGCAGTTTTGTTGCTGTTTTCAAAAGTGCAAGTTGTTTCAACAGAAGCCTAATCTGTGTATGTCTGGAATAGGAATGAATGGATTAGCCTTTCAAACCCTTTGAGATCAGGTCAAGATCATTCAAGTGAACCACAGCTACAGCAAAGTTGAATTCTGCATCCAGCAACTTGTATCACAAACAGAACATTTACTTATTGTAAAAAATGCCCAGCATTAGCATACGTACTTTAAGGAGTCTTCTGAGGATGACTAAGAGAGCATGAGATTAGTAAACAGTCATTTATGTACCCAGATACATTCTAGGCATTAGTCATCTGCGAGTGTGCTACCTGCACGGGCTGGCAAGAGACACTGCTGGGCATTGTTTGAAAGTCCGCTCCTGATTACAGCCCAACAATGGCATTGTTTGGTTTGAACTGCATGTATTTATGTTGGGCATTCAGCATTTACACTGTTCCTTGATTGGTTCTTTTCAACTGAGTCGTATTAAATTAAAGTTCCTTCACCAAGCATATCAAAGTAATACCGGAGAATTTTTCATACGCACTCCTTGACCCAGCTGGTGTATTTTTGTGTTTGAGAATGATTTTCACTCACAATGGGAATGGTTCCCACTATTGTCAAAGAGGAGCTTTTGTTTCACTTGATGCCAGTAACTAGTCCAAGCCTCTGGTGCCGTTAAGATATTTGGCAGAGGTTCTCCAGATAGCGTATTTGTTTGGAGGGATTATTGTGAAAATATCCCTAGTCTGAGTCAGGCATAGAGAATTGGTGTCTGGGGTTCAAATAAACCCCCAAGCCATTGATTCATGAAGACCAATGCTGCCATACACCCTGCAACTGGTACAAAACATGGCCCTCCCATCAAAGCCTCTTCCTCCAGAAGTTCAGTCTCTGGTGAGCAACCTTTCTGTGTTTAGAAATGCAGTTTCTGTCTTCCACTGAAAATTGAAGGTGATAGTATACAATAAGGGAACTGGAGGTAAAGTATCCAAGTGCATCAGAAAAATGTTCTCAACGATCTCCAAATGATTGTAGAGCACAATCATTTCTAGACTATGAGGCTGCTTATATTCCTCACCTTGGGGACAACAGTTGTTGCTTTCTGGTTACGTTTATAATGCACACATATCTGAAAATGCATAATGATCTCGCCTTGTATCCAAGAGCAAGCCAGCAAAATACCAACCGGTTTTGGAAAATCATTCCCCATTGCAGCTACTTCAATGTACCCACCTAAATCTTCTGCTTTTCTTCTTCCTAATGTAATGAACCCCAAAGTCTCCGTGGCTCTCCCTACTTGATTAAATCTAGACTCATCCCACACATTTTCCTACAGTGAACTCTTGGCACATAACCACCTAAGTCCTGTAATTCTTCCACCAGGACAGATTTGTCTACAGACCATTTCCATCACTCATGACTCAGTCTCAGGAGAATCTATCTCCCACTTAAACTGCACTGCATCTTCCACAGTCTCTTGGACAGTAGATGCAAGATCTCCAAGACTCTGCACCCAGATACCTCAAATTCACCAAATAGCACATGAACAAGTGAAAGCAAAGACCACACAAGTGATTTTCATCCACTTCAACTGAGATTCTTACATCCCTCTATTTCTAGTACACAGTTAAGCAAGTCACACTAATAGAACTGGAAAGATTTAAACATGACTTTTTTTTTTTTAATTTTCCTAGGCAAGAATTAGCAATGGGAAAGAGCCACCCCCATCTCCTCCTCTCATATTCCGTTTCGGGAGTACAATCAATCAGCATTATAGATGCTTTCATTAGAACTTAATTGCTGATATAGGAAATGAGTGGCAAACCCTCCAAAACCTAGAAAAAATTTAAATCTTAACATTTTGAAAATTGTGCCCCATGTTCTTCAAAAAAACATTTTTTGAAATACTAACAGCAGACATGAACAAAGTTGGTAAAACCCTGCAAACAACTCCAAGGAATATTCATTGAAATTTTCATGCACATGTATTTCGGCCAATTTTGTGTCACTGTTGTTGCTTGCTTCCCCTGAATATTCCAACACAAGATCGTATGATCAGGAATGACACAAAAAAAAGGAGAAAAATTCAAGTAAATGTGAAGTGTATTCACAAAAAGTTAATATTCCATGCTTTGGTTTCCATATCAGCCATAGAAATCTGTCTGAAAGAGCTATATTTCTCCAACAAAACAGAAAAAATATCATGTGCTCCATCCAGCTTTGAAGACAACATGCATTTTGCTTTGAATACATATACAAAACTGAAATACTTATTAATTCAGCAATAGAATTAATCAATAAATTAATTCAAATAAATAAGTAATCTGAAAAAGCTAGTAACATGTTGATAACTGCAAACAGAAAAAAAGGCAAAGCAAGACCACAAACTGATGATTAATTATTCATTGATTCTTAGTAACAAGAGGTAATAACTTCGGAGCTAAGAGGTCGTCTTTCAGCCCTGGCTGCAGCTGGGACCTGATGGACAAGGAGCAGGACACGGGCACAGCAGTTATGCCCACCATCGGTGGCTCACATCATCAGAGTTAAGATGCAAAAATAGAACAGAAGGATTAATATCACCATCTGAAAAGAACTAAGTGGCATGCTGAGGTAGGGAACTCATACCAAATCTAAGGTTTAACTCAATCTCTTCCATTTTGGTGTATAGCCTTGATCAGGAGAACCCACACCTTCTCCTTCAGCTAACTGGTCATCATTTATTGCTCTCTACACCTGTTATCTGCTCTGTTCTTGATAGAATAGGCTACTATTAAAGCTGAAGCTGGAGAGAGGGACCGCTGCATCCCTACCCTAGGAAAAATGGTGGGTAGAAACATCCACTGAGATGAATATTCGAAGTGTTACATAAAATGACAGGTTTGGTTTAACCCAAATCTCAGTCCTTGCTGTGGCACAAGTCATACCGTGTAGCCATCCTGCCTTGAAAGAGTGACCTTAGCAAAATCACAACTAGTGTAAAAACTCTGTCTGTCTTGGGGCAAACGAGCAGTTGGCTGAGGTTTCTCCTACTGTCTTTGCCTTGATTGCAAATGAGGCATGCATTAAGAAAAAAGTGATTACGCTTAAATTCAAGTGGCTGAACTTCGTGTTGGGTTTTTTCCCTACTCTCTTCCTTTTTCAAGACATCCTTTAGACAGCTGAGCTAATAGAGTCCAACATCTTTGATGATAGTGATGCTAACACTGGAAACAAATTATAGTGTTCAGAAAGTTTGAAAGACTGAAAAGAAATGCAGAACGTGTAACACCAAATTTGCCTGTCAAGTACTTTTTTTATTACTGCTTGTTTCATTTTATTTTATTCTTAAAACTGATGTTTTTGCAGCTATCTGCCTTCCCATTGGAAATTCTGGCTTGGAGAATACTGATTTGCAACTTCAATCATTGCCTGACAAACACAGTCCTCACTAAGTGAGACCTGATCCATAACAGGTATTTCATGTTTTTATAAGTCACAACATATCACCCTAACGTGAAGCATTTCATTCACAGGACACACTGTTCTAAAATCAGCAAATTTGGGGGGGGGCGGGGGGGGGCGGTTGATGCATCAAGCCAACTTAATATTCTGAGTGCAAGTGGCCACATACAAACACAGCCAGCATCACCTGGCATCACTCCTCAGGTTTCAGCAGAAATTCCCTTAAATAAAGCAAGCTGGCAGTCTAGCTGAACATTTTAACATAATTCAGACTCAATATTTCTCTTGTCTTTTCTTTAATTACCTTTTTAAATAGGTTTATATTTCCTTATGTGATACATTTCAGTAAAAGATTGTGGTTCGCTACTGTGTTAACTGGTAGCTTGCAGTATCACTGCTTTGCGAATAACTTTTGACACTGATGGCTGCTTATTGTCACAAAACACTGGATTTGAGGTGCTCTCATTGTGTCCTCTAACCCATTGTGTCCCATAGTCCTGAAGAAAACCTCTCTGTGTCTAAAGCCAGCAATACCGTCACACAAAAACGAGTGATACAGCCACAACAGCACGTGTACCCAGCATGGTCCAAGTTACTTTTCTGCACTTTTTTCTGTATTATTTCATCGGAAAAAATAAACAGGCAGGTCCAAGCTTTCCTGCTCCACCAGATGATCTGTCACAAGGTGTCTTTTCTCCTTGCAGACAGCAAAGCAAAAGACCACCTCCTTAGCAGCCAAGCTCAACAGGCACAAGACATGTAGTAACACTTACCCAGATAATAAAAGAAATGCAAGTTCCAAGGGTAATATATGTTGTTTGCTACATTTTTATTTGTGCAGCAGCATCAGTATGGAAAAGATGGACTGCACAGAAAGCATGCATCTGGAGAGGCACCTTGTTATAGAAGCCACCAAAGAAAAGAGACCACAGAACACGCCTTCATTTTGCCCGGTGATGGGACAAAGATTGTCCCACAAAGCTTCACTGTTCTTAAAAGGAATATTATTACCATGAAAAATGCTGTTTCAGCTAGCCTTGAATCAGCAGAAATATTCTTCCTGCACTGAAGAAGTTATAATGCAACTTGAAAAATTTATTTCATCTTGGTTTAATTTCATTGGCACTCGGGGTACGTAACACAGATCTGTTCTCCAAAAATGTGATGGAAATATTGTGTAAACAACAATTTCTGAGAAATGAGGTAAATGTGAATTGGCTGAGCATTTCTATATGTGACTGTGAAATACATGAAATTGAATAAAATAATGATAGGGGGAAATCAGGTGATCTCCTGGTTTTAACGGAGCTCTATAGGGATCTTCTATACTCTGGATCTGTGTTGCGTTCTCACATCCTAAATTTCACTTCGAATTTGGAGTTCAAACAGACAGCATAACTCAGCCCAAACAAGAGCACTTCCACCTGACTCTCTAACTCAGACCAAATTCGCTTAAAACTCAGCCCAGGTTCATCAAAGGGTTTGCAAAACCTCCATGAACTTGGCCCAAGTTGGGATATTTAATGGGTTTCATCTGTAATGACTTTGACCTGGTTCAGGGTTTACTCACTGAAGTTTTCCCACAGTCCCCATTAGGGTTCATATGAGAACCGCTGCTCCCCACCCATTTCTCTTATCTCTGCATCTTATAACTAATAGTATTAAGCTAATGAATTTACTTTGCTCTTCAGCCATGGGAAACAATCATACACCTACTACTCCTTTGATTTAGCATTGAACGTGAGAGCACAGACCTAAATTTGGATGTTGGAGTATATGGGAGGTTTGCATTGACTTCAACCAGGAGATTCTCATGGATAACAAAGGCCATTTTTAGACCACATATAACACTAAATTTATTATAGGATGGATAATTCACTGTGTGGTATTCACATGTAGCCTAAAGGTGCCTTGAACTTGGTAAGTTCATTAGCAATCATAGTAAGAGTTGCTTTCACCTTTGGGTCCTAGGTCTGTACGCTCTGTTAAGCACCTTTTTAAGTGCGACTGTACTTTATGAGCTTATACTATCTCATCTCTTTCTCCCTCATACTGGGTGGTGCCATACAGCAATAGAAAGAAATAAAGCCTGAGCAGAGCTGGCAGGAATTCCCAATATTGTTCCGGTAGCCAAGCAAGTTTGTTTAATGCTGCTCAGATAACTTGATGCAGCATTTTGGCACATGCACTTAGCCACGGTGACTCAGTAGAACTGCCAGGGTGTCCTCTATGCCCATGCTTACCAACACAAATGGCAACAGCAGAAACATTTTAAGGCAATGCATCCAGTGACACCAGCAGGCTTGCAAATGGTTTTGAACAACTGGAAGCTGCTGCATGGTAACAAAATGTACCTGCTTTTGACAACTCGGTCCTCCTTCCCTTCCTGTGCTGGCTTTTTACCATTGACAGACATTAAAAGCACTAAAAACTTATTTGGGTTGTTGCTTGTTCTAAGAAAACCAAATGTCTAGAAAAGCAAATTAGGAATTACAGGAAAGCTGCACAATAGGAATGGAACAAGAATAGATTCAAGTTAAACCACAATCCAGTAAAGAATTAACCTCTTGAGCAAATAATTTTGACTTCTGTATTTATATTCTTAAAATAAAATTTCCTAAAAATCCTCAAATAATATTTTTTCCTGGTACCACACAGAGCCATTTTTTAATTTGGCAGGGATTGCTCTGGGAATGGTTACACTTTTACTGAGACCAACATTCAAAAAATATCTTAGATCTCTGCTGCGACATGGGTGAGGTATTACCAGCCCTTCTGACACCAAAAAAGGCTATGGCGTGCTGTCTATGGCTTTGCTTTTGGACAGTCAGAGACTGTCAAAGACTGTCAAAGACAGTCAGAAAAACAGCTGGGTCTTTCCAGCTTTCAAAGCTACATCCCTAAGGTCCTTTGGGCACAAACCCCCACTCCTATAGTCCTTGGAGGCAGGTGCAAGGAGGCCTGGTGAAAACCTAAAGACAACACCTTGCCCTCCCACCAGGACATCGTGAAAGATTTGAATAGAGATTAACAGAAATTATATCAAGAATAATTGGCTTTAAGGGCCCAAACCAAAACCAAATCACTGAGTTGCAATTGTGCTATAAAATGGGGAAGACTATTTTTTCTACAGGAAAACAAAGGGAGAGCTTGTCTTCCTAGTGCTGTCTGGCTTTTTAGGACAACAATACTCTTCCTCAAAGTGAGGGGAATAACTTATCCTTATCACTTTTCTGTAAGAAATTTCCACAGGTCCGTTTAAAAAACACACCACATATATATTATCATGGGACTTGCTCAGGAATTTCGAACCAGACCAGCTTTTCCAGCATAGAGAGGTGCTTCTGTAAAACTTAAATTATCCAGAAAAAAGTATTGATTTTTCCAAGAATATTCACACTTCTACCAGGAAACTGAAAAGAGCTATTTTCTTCTGAGCCTGTTCAAACTTTATCAGAAATATGCAGATGGTCAGCATGACCCAGAATGGTTCAACATTTCCAGTGCCTTTCTTATGGCAGGGCTTGGCTTGCTGTGAGCTCTATTCTCTGCTCCAGACTACAAACACCACTCTACAGCACACCTCTGAGCAGCATTTGGGGTCAATCAGTTGGAACGTCAAAATGCCAGCATTAAAAACTTCCTTTTCCCTTTTTTTTTTAATTATTATTAAATTCAAATTCGTGCAGTATCTTCTGGAGCAAAAAAATGCTGAATCTGAATGAAAATTAAATTTTAAGTCTGACATTTTCTGTGAGATGGCCATTCACATTTTTGTTCAACCAGAGTTTTAAACCTTGTACAGTTTTTCGAAGTTTTTTTCATAGAAAACACTGTACTTTCTAAATGCCCACTGTGTCAACTCTCTTTTTTATGATGCTCTTGAAAGCAGAAGACCTATCCCACAGAACATAATGGTTGGACCAGGCGACAGACTTGGAATGCCTGTTTCTCCTAGCTCTGCTTGTTTTCTTGTCTGTTTGCACTCAGGGAATCACAGAGCAGTTTGGCTGTAGTAACTAGGCTCAAGAAATATATAAATGTTCAGACAAAGGGCTGGAGCCAGCAAAGAACCAAACCATGCATGGTTCCTGCAGTGCAGAAACTCTGCATACTGCCAGCTGAATACAGCTTTTTATGCTTATCATCTACTTCACTTGTTTTCACTTTTGCTCAGTAAAGTAGAGCCCAGACTAAATACGGGAACAATTATATTTGGAAAATATTTAAAACACTTTTTTATCTCCTGTTTGGCCAACCTGAATGTTTAAAGCCTGGTATTTTTAGCTGGAAACTTTTTTTCTTCCCTTCCCTCCATCTTCCATGCATTTCAGTGACGAAGCTTCAGAGATCCAGCATCTTTTCTGGAGGAAGGAGACTGCCACATAACACACAGGACAAGATATAATACTGAAAAAACACACTTTGCCAGCGTACGTGCAAGGCAGAAGAAGCCAAGTTTCAATGCAATATGTAAATAACATTAAACATGTTAAATAACAAATATCATATGTAAGACACAGTCACCCAAGTGGGCTTTCCCCCCTTTAATGTAACCAGTCTCAAGGTCCCTTTCTTGGGAAAGTTAGCTGTGCTCTTGAGATTTCTAAATTGGCGTAGGATTTCTAAAATAGCCTAAAGTTCTGGGTGTTACAGCAGGGTTTTAAGAAAGGCCATGAGTTTAGCACTGTATTTGAAATCAGGTGGGAGTTAACTGTGGTTCTCAATGCCCTTGGCTGGGAGCCATCAGCAGCATGGGGCCAGGACTCCCAGGGAGATATTGCTGGAAAAACACCAGCAATTCTCCCTCTTGACCTGCCTGTGGTCCCAGAGCTGCTGGCAGGGGCTACTGCACAAGCCTGCAAGCACATCTGAGACCAACATCTCCACCCAGGTCACCTCCATCTGTACGTGCAGGAGAGAGTAGGGTGTCGAACGTGTTAAAAGAAAAAAAATAAGAGATAAAACAAAATCTGAGCTTCTCTGGAAATCTTGTAAAACCACAGAGAACTGAGAAACAAAATGTAGCTCAGAGTCCCAGGCTCATATATCAGGGCTCCAATATTAGGCTGACTATTGAGCCACCATTGTAAAATGCTGCTGCTCTTCACAGTTTTTAAATAATGTACTCATGGCTTGCTGAATCCATCAGGCCTGGGAGTCTAAGTGCTAAAAATGCAAATGGCTTTGAAGCTGCATTAATGTGAAATAAGATGGTCACTCAATGTTAAGCTGTCTAGACTTATGAATAAAGTCTCCCTAAATTGAGCAAACCCACCTGGCAAATAAGCTTACTTGTGAGCCCTATCTGCCTGTAACATCTCAGTATGCCTGGCATCCTCAGACCTGTGCCAAAAAGCCTTCCTACAAACTCCCCAATGGCTTCAAAACATCAGTGGTTTGTAGTCCTGTTGTAATTTTGCAATGGCATCTTGAAATTGCAAGCTGAGCGCAACATAGGAGCTGAAGGGAGATTTAAGAAGGTGCAAAAACAAAATCCACTCACTGACCCACTTTTTTATTAAAAAAAAAAACAAAAACAAAAAAAACCCAAAAAACCCACAACCTTCAGACACTATTTGAAATTACTTGCAATGAAAATAAGATTGAACTTTTCTGTGGATTTTGTCTCAGGAATGAGGACAGAAATTATCATTGCACTGAAGTCATTGAATAAAATATATCACTTCTTCATGAGTTAAGAAAAAAATCTGCTGTCAACAAAGAAAAAGACCTTTTTCAAGTGACAAGATCTTGTGTCCAGAAGTTCATCCAAATACTTGTGACAAAGTTTGTTCCAGGCTCTCCAATGTTTGTTTGAGAGGGACCATTAAGTCACAGGAAGATAGGAACTGATGCCAAAGTATCTGATATTTCTAAGCCAGTCTATGATTAAACAACAGCAAAAAAAACTTGTTGTGAAATGTGAAACATATCTGTTGTTCCTTTAGACGTGCGTGAATGGATGTGGTAGTATGCGTATGAATGTTGATGAGATGAGGTTGGAGGGCTGAGATAAGTCTTGAGGGATTTCTCAGTGGTAGGAAGGGAAAAAAAACACAACACCAAAAACCCAAATGCTAGAATTTCTTCCTGCAACATATGGCAACAAAACAGAGCATTGCATAACTTAAACCTTCCTGAGGTCCTCGCTTTCATTCCCAGGCCTTGTTTTGCAGAGAAACCAGGTCTTTTTGCTCATCCCCACCTCTCCCCGCCCTTTCCCTCCCCAGTCTGTTCAATGCTGCCGAGTCCTACATCATTTGCTCTGGCTTTGAAAGGACAAGAAAGTGGTTTTAGGTAACAGAGACAGTCCTGAATAAATTCTCCCTTGGGAAATAAAATATATGAACAGCCACTCCATGTCAACACGTATTTTATGTGCCGCACGTGGAGCCAGGCTGGAGCCTGTGTCCACACAGGTCTGCCTGTGCTAACTATCCCAGGTAAAATCATCAGAATAGGGAGCTGGAGGTGCGGGCACAGAATTACAGAAGATTCTGCTTTCAGTCAAATTCAGGTAAGTTTAAAGAAAAAAAAAATCCCTCAATTGAAAAGATTATAGGGCCAAGACCAGATGCTCATAAAACTTTGATAAACGATAGTATGAAATATGCATGTGGGGGCTGGTTTGGTAAAGCTTCATTCACATTCACTTACTCCCTTCCTCTCTGCCTCTTCACAAACCAAAACAAGCAAGCAGAGCTTTTCAATCCAGGCTGAGTTTTTCCACCCTCTCACCTTTTTTTTTTTATTTTTTAAACATTTTGAGAAGCTCAGACCCAAGCTGATCTCTCCAAGTCCTACGCGGTGGATCTTTTCATGGCCATGCTGCTGATACGGGTCAAGGCTTGATAAACAACAAACAGCAACTGCATGCAGAAAGTGCAGTGAAGCTGGCAGTATCAGTTCAAGAGGAAAATTCTTCCACAACAAGCCAATCCAATGGGTAGCTTTTTGGCTTACTGGTTCCCAGACTACAGCATCTCCTCTCACGCCTCCTTTTCTGCTGCACATACAGATAATTAAGGTCCTGAGTGTCTCTGCTCCATCCCAGATGCCATGGCCACCAGATGAATGATGTGTAACTTAGAAAACTTTCATTTTTAACTCTGACTTGGCAGCACCACTAGCTCAGCAGTGCAGTGGAGAGCATGAGGTCCAGCCTGGAGCAGTGCAAGGCTCCCTGCATCACCCTCTTCCATGTTGCCCTGCACTGGAAGCAACCTAAAACAACAACCATGGGGAGTTTGGATCCCAGAATCTTCCCTGCTTCGAGTGGTCTTTCTTCCAGGCCAAGGTTCTCCCTCAAAACTTGGCTCAAGAAATCAACGTGGGCCTTTTCAATCAGCATATTTGACGTTAGCTCAGGAAAACTATTCTGGTTTCATAGTTACAGGGGCATCGAACTTCACATAGTAACATAAATTTCCCCCTCCATCATGTAGGAAAAGTAAAATCCAGACTAAAAGGTCTGGATTCACATGAAAAAAAATATCTTCTGTGGCTAACTGCCAACAAACTAAAGCCCAGGTTCAATCCCAGACCAGGACATCATTTTGGGAGCAGATACCTGCAGAGCACTGCTGGGCATGGATGGAAATGAGATGAGTTGAGGTCTCTCTCCAGAATGACACACAGAAATGACCCCACCATAAACATCAGCTGTGTTACCTTGTGGCCAGGAGAACATCTATGAGGAGTGGGCATGAGGCCTAGGCTTCTCTCACTTGCCATGGGGCAATGGGAGATGGCATCTATGCAGAAGGTGAAACCTCTAGCCTTCAGCCCAGCATCTACCTTTCCCTTTCCACAGTCAGCGCTACAGCTTTTGTTATTAGATTTGGCAATTTTGACAGTTAAAAATGCTTCTATTAAGTGGGAACAAAACCCAAAGATTTTTAAAAAAAATCAGTAAAATGAAAAACCTGGCAAATTGCTTCAGGTTGATGATATATTGATTTTCTAAAATAATATTAATTATTCCAATAAAATCAAAATCAATTTTCAAATGAAAACCTTTTCAGAAGCAGACAGATTTAACAGTCTGCACAACAGGAGTCCCTTAAAAAGGGATTGGTGAGAGGGTTTGTCCTGTTTCCCCAAGGAAGTCAGGCTGGAACAGCATGTCCTGGTGGATATACACCTTGGCAGATACACATCCCAACACATGTTTACACCACAGCAAAGCATCACAGTCCTGCAACCAAGCTGGCGTAACTGAGGAAACCTGAACCAACTCTGTTACGTTCCCTGGTTGCAGATGCATT
>JAUMJM010000005.1:94795000-94920000 GCA_033558235.1 Neomorphus geoffroyi | reverse complement strand
AACTGAAAGAGAACCTAATTTAAGATTTAAAAAAACCAAAACCCCCAACCAGGTATATTATGCTGTATCAGGTTGGATGGAGAGTAAGACTGGGAATACCAACGTGCTGTTGTACAATGTCAATGGGATGTCTTCCCACATATGCTGA
Organism: Neomorphus geoffroyi; assembly: GCA_033558235.1. Taxonomy (NCBI): domain Eukaryota; kingdom Metazoa; phylum Chordata; class Aves; order Cuculiformes; family Neomorphidae; genus Neomorphus; species Neomorphus geoffroyi. The sequence continues at coordinate 94,919,852 of JAUMJM010000005.1, read as the reverse complement.
TCACTGCTCAGGGCACCTCGCTGGAGGTAATGTAAGAGGTATGACACTTCTGATCATTTTGCCTGTGTGTTTCATACCCAGTGTGTTAAATTTCTCTGATAAGGCTACTTGTGTACTGCATGAATGTAGGCACGTGAAATCTAAGAGAGAAATCCAGTATCTCTTAAACGTTCAGGTCTCCAATAGATTTGTCAGTCGTACACAAAACCATGTGGAAAACATAGAGGATGCTCTGGTCCAACCAGTCAGACACAGGCCACTAACACCCACACAACAGGACCTCTCACCACCACTGTTTCACAAACAGCAGTGTAAAACTATGAGGACCTTAACATTTCTAGGTCTTCTAGAGGATCTCTTGCTGGCCCCCACCCCCCACCCCTCTTCCTAGCAGTGCTGTTTGCTGTCCCAAAAGGTGGGAAGAGTCCAGAAGACCTCAGCTTGCTGTTTCCAAGGTCTATGAAATAAGCGTGGAAAGGAAAAGACGATACCAGGACAAGAATGCAAAGAGTGGTATTTGCCGTATTCACAGGAGAAAAAAAAAAAAAATATCCATTTTTTGTCTTCTTTTTCCTGCTCATTTCCCCACCACCCCTAAATACACATCTGTACAGCCATCCTCTGAAGCCCCCCTACACTGACGCAGGCAAGACTCCATCTCCACATCCAGAGACACAGGTGAAACACTTTCCAAAAGAGTTAAGGGAGCACAGGGCAGAGAGAGCATAAGTGCTTGAACAGATTGTTGGTTTCAACGGACAGATTTCCCCTTGCTATAGAGTTTTCCATTTTGAATTTCCCCCATTATATATTATAACCAGAAATAATAACATTACAAATAATTATATTCTGTTATATATTTGTAAGTCAGCAAGAAAACAAGTCTCAATTCCCACCAACTTGCTGTGTGACCTCTTTAACTTACATTTGCCTTCCAGTTGGAGGCAAAGGACCATGATTTCAAAGATGTCTTAAGTTTGGGAAGTAGACAGGAGGCATATGCTGGTTTGGGGGTGTTCTTTTGTTTTGGTTGATTTTACTTTTCTTCCATTTTTACACACTGTTAAATGGACCGGGTCCAATTAAAGCCTACAAAGACCATCTGTGCACCTCCTGTACCTCAGTGTCTTTTAAAATCTACCTGTAAGCCTGATATCAGGCATTCGTACACCAGTTCCACCAGTGCCAGGGCACATCTGAGAACACCACCAGGAATGAAATAAAAGAACTGAGAGAGACCAAGGGATGTTTCTTGAGTCACTGATCATTCAACCCGAAACCTGACTTTTCATTACACAAGGAACTTGGCAAAAAAAAAAAAAAAAATGATTGTTAGACATTTGGAGACAAGAACTACTTCTAAAGCTTTATCATTTCACCATATGGGCACCATATTTCAGAGACTCCAGCTCATCTAACCACTTCTAATTTATCGTTCAGATAGCAGTCAATGGGAGTCCTCCATTATACCTACCAACCTTGTGTTACCCTTTCCTTGTACAGACCCACTGCCTTTGTTGTGACCATTTGGCCACCGCTGTGCCATCTTTGTAGCTTCTCCCCCAAATCCAAGGGCTGAAATCAGCCAGTTAATAAGGTAGCAGACATCTGCTCCCATCTCTTCAGCAAATGCTCCCTGTGCTGCTAGACCAGAAACAGCCCCATAAGGGGCACACGCCCAGCTCCTCAAGCTGCAGAAAGACGGTGATGAAAGCTGGTCCATTTGATCCTGGGAGAAGAAGCTCTGCCGATGCACAGCCATAGTGTTTGCACCTCCTGACACACAAAGCAGAGGAAGATCTGGCACCCCGCAGCAGCCGACTGTCTGGCTATAACTGTACCCCAAGCTCAAGTTTTTAAAGCATGAGACCCATAAATTACATCAGCTGTGCATGCAAACAGCTCCAAGCCTGCAAGTGTCCACTCGCTGCCTTTGCACCCATGAGCAATGCAATTCAAATATATTACCCATGTTGGAGAGAATCCAAACTTCCAGGTCAGGATTTCCTGATCTTAATACTTAAAAGTGCATTTAGAAACTTAATTTCAGGCAGACTTTTTTTCTCTTCTTTTTTTTTTCCTTCCTTTTTAAATCTTCCCCTTCATTAAAGTTATGTTCCCAACATAAAGAAAGTATCTCTGCTTGGAGATCATATATAGCGTAGCAAGAAGTATTTTAGCAGTGGTTTATATTGTTCACAGAACAGCACAGAGTAAGCCAGGGGCAACACACCAGGATCCTTTAAGTCATGTGTCTTTTTCCCTTCAGCTCCTTAGAAGTTAATGATTTAGCATTGCAATTTTCCAATAAGAATTATTCTCCAAAATGAGCAGGATGTCATGTAGAGTCAAAGTATCCTGCTTACACCAGGCAGCCAAGCTTCCCATGGTGTTAAGCCAAGCTTTAACCATTTCCCCCGACCCCACTCTGAAAAGAGGCATCCAGCAATGGCCCCAAATAGCCGGGCACACACTCAAACACTTGTGTGCATATGATAAACTCAGGTGTAGATTTAGAGATCAATAGATACTAAGAGGATCAATAGATGCTGAAGGAAATGTAGTGTTGGGTAAGTCAGTTGGCAGAACTGATGGTGTTAATCAGAGACAAAACAGTGATAATGTATTCTTCTGGATTGGTAACAGTCTGTCTTTCTCACTGAGTAACAATAATATTTATATGAATTGTCCCATATGACCCTGTTACACACCGTGGCTTCCTTACCATTCCCATATTTCCTATTAAAAATGCCTAAAACTCTCCATTTCATCATCATTCTTGCCATTCTTTTCAAGTAACTGAAAATATTTCAAGCACCCAGGTGTGACAACAGTGCATTTTTCTTTGCAGACTAGATTTCACAAGCCATCATCTTTAAATTCTCACATCACATTCAGATTCACAGTTTAATTCCTATTTGGGGCAGTTTCACAAGTGGCCAAGACACAACTCATGGACATCAGGAGGCATCAGTAATGCTTTCTTTTTCTTAGGTGATCCACTATACAATTTCCCATCAATATCTGGGGCTTCACCAAATTTTTCTTACTTTAATACCCAGACACATGAATGTGTTTTGCATGTGCTGAGGTGGCAGAGTGAATCTCCCAATAAGTAGAAAGCAATTCCCATCAAACCTTAACCATGCCAAACATCCAGGTTTCAGCTGGCTCTGGGCTAGAGTGGCACAGTCTTCCCCTTCACAGTATCACCAGGAAGTGCTGCAAGGAGTTAATTGACAGAAGCTTTTGGGCAGAATAACATTAACTGCGTTTGGCAGTCTCTCCACTTCTGAACTGACTAGTTTGGCCAAAAAAAGAAAGAATCAGATATTAAGTTTCATCCTAAATATTAAAAATTAAAATGAAGAAGCCTTTTTAGATCTAGCATTGGTAGCTCTTTGTAATTAACCTAGCCTCCTCCCCAGAGAAATTAGTGTTTTATTTAATTTTTAGGGGATGAGAAGCATTATTTATTGATTTCTTTCTGGAAGGCTGTGGGCAAGCACACCAGGAGCAGTGAAAGGAGTCAGCATGTTTCTTTTTTCTCTTGTGTTGGTTTTGGAAGTTGAAGCATGGAAATTGGGATGATGGATAGGACATAATTTAAAGACGAATATGGGGGATACAGACCTAACAGACCCATAAGGAAAAAAAATAAAAAGGGCAGAAAGAGCAGACTTTGAAACATGCAAGTGATAACACCGATTAGATGTTATCCGAGATACATCATCCATGATAGGCAAAGATGTTGAACCAGATTCAACCGTGTCCTGAGATGTTAGGGAATACACTAGTATAAACACTGCAGACTTATTATTTATGTCCCTCTGCTGGGGACTGATGGCTTAGGCCAAACTATACAACCCCAGGCATGGGCTACAAGAGCTCAGCAGCTTTGAAAATTAAGCCTGGTTTTGGAATTAAATGACAGAAATAGTAAGAGGCACAATGTAAAGGCACAGTATTTCTGCAGCTCTTAACAAAGGCTTGCTTTCCAAAATTGTGAACCTGGTTCACAATTTTTTAGAAGTGCTACAAACTCAGTTTAAGAATTAAATGCTTGTTCTGCACTGCTATCTAACTAGGACTGAGAAGGGCATAACAAACAGCCCCAAAACGTATTTAATTCAGCAGTGGGAAATGAACGTGAGAATGCTTTCAAACTTCTATTTCAATATTTCCTTATGAATAGGTGTCTATATTTGTAACATGGCAAAGGAGAACCACAGAGGGTTTTGTCACTTCTTGCGGAGCGAGATAAGAGCCAAATCGACCAGATGTTTTGCAGGAAACCTCAATTTATTACTTACGCAAAACCTTGCGCAAGCCAACCACGATGTCTCAGATTTGTTAAAAGGCTAGAGTGGACATGTCTACTGGTTTGCAGGTTTTTATAGATGGTGGTACAGCTCCTTTCTTAGCTGCTTCCTACCTGAGAGGGAACATCACCCATGGCAAGGCAGACATCATTCCAGCTTTCCTAGTCAGACTGCTATATATAGAGAAGACTTGCACCCAGAGCATAAGCCAAATTGGAAAAAAAGGCTCTCTTTTTTGCAGGTGCTGTAATTGTGCCTGCAAGTGCTGCCATTGACACTTCTAACTTCTAATTAGACTTACAAATCAAGTATTGGGTTGCCAAAATGGTTTCCTAGCCTAGAATAGCAGTTGCACTCACAGCATTTTATGCTCAGACCCATTGGGATGGGACCATGGCAAAGGGGCAAAAGTCCTGTTCTGGGAAGGGCTCCCCATAGTAACCAGGAACTTTTAGTGTCTCTCATCCACACCAAGGAACTGATTTGCTGCTGCAGAGAAGATGTGTATATGCCAATACACCACGTGCGAAGTCTACAACAGAAGTTGGGGTGTTTGAGTCCCTTTCCTTAAGGGACTTTACAGCCATGGTACTACACAAATCAGATAATACCATCCCCGGCTCCCACACTGTGAAAGCTCTGAGTATCCACAGCTCCCACTCAACCCAGTGACTGCTTGGCCTCTGCAGAATTGTGCCTGATAACAAAAAATACCCTGATGCTCCATTAGAAGGGGAGTGTTTCAAGCAATTCTTCCTCTGGAAGTGCAAATACCCAGAAACAGACTCTTAAACCTAACATGACTTAGTGTAAATACCATGTTTCCAAGGTCCAAGTCTGAAACATTCAACTTTATGCTGTTTTCATTTTATATATATATATATATATGCATATTTATAAAATAGTCTATATTCCCAAGCATACCATCTGACCACCCAATCCCACTGCGATACACAGCCATAGAGTGGTTAGCAATGTCATAAATAAAGAAAAAAAAAAAACAAACAGTGAAATCAAAAGGTCACTTGCATAACTGTCAGAGAAAGCAGCAGTGAAATGATTTACAGACACAAGAAATATAATTCAGCAGCGAGGAATTCCTTGGCAGTTAATATATCTAATTCAATGCAACCCACCACAGTTTTAAAGAGGGCACCCTGAGTGAAAAAGGACTCTTCAGGAAGAGGGATTCAAGGCCAGCCAAGCAACTTGTGTATTTAATGGCAATCCAAAACCTTTTGCTTCAGGAATCAGGTGAAGATGTGAATCCAGCGCCAGGTGATGCCCTTACCGCCTCCCGAGCACCACTCTTTGCTGAGCTCCGCATCAGCTGCATGCAAAAGGCAATGACACTATGAACCCCATCACATCATCCAGCTAGGGTACATCCACACGGCATCCACCAACAAGGATCCTTCTGGAAGTAATCCAATTGTTAAGTTATTAAAATGTGCATGTACAGCAGAGGAAAATAAGAAGCACTTTAAATACTAATAGTTTAACCGTTCTTTCATTTAAAACCGTATCTTTAAGTGCATAACAACATGTCGTTTTATGCATGTCCTATAGTCAAATTACAAACCCGTGTGTGAGCACGAGCTTAAGTGGCATTTAAAAATAGCCCTCCCTATTACTGCTAGCACATAATAAATTAATGATGGAGCATTTAGCTCTGCCCACAAGCCAACAACCTTGTTTCTGAGTGAGCAGGACACAAGCGCAGATGAGCACAGGCTGCCTAAATTGAGAGCCTGGCCCCCAAAACCCTACCTTGGCCAAAAAAATTACACCAAGAGGTCAGCAAGCGACTCTACCTGTACGTCCACCTGTCCTGAGCCATCATCCTGTGCAGTGGCACACATCATCTTATTTTATTTTTTTTTTCTCTTCCTTTCAGCTTTGAATGGCAATTAGGAAAAGGTTAACCGAGTGCCTTTCTCCCAGGAATCCTCTTCCTCCTTTCAAAATAACAGTGTTAGCAAGAGAAAATCCCAGATTAGGCTAACAGGTAGGAGCGTGGTGCAGCCCTGGGAGATGCTGTTGGAAGTGGGGAGATTGGGAGAATCATCCCAGCGGGAGACTAATACTCATCATTCGGAGCTGCAGCTGAGGCCCATTTGAGTGACAGGCAGCCGGGAGCTGAAAGAGCCGCTCATATCCCACAACTGCTGGCATGCAGACTTGAAAGAGATTTATTTCAGGATAATTAGCTGGGAGTATTAAAGGTGGCAGGAAAGATCTGCAATTACTGTTTAGCAAACAGAATGGAGGGGGAAAAAAAGGGGGGGGCCAAAAATGAAATTAAAAGACCCAAATATTTCTCCACTTGAAAGTTGTTAAATAATTGAAAAAGTTCAAAGCAACTTTATTGTATTCAAAGTAGAGAATTTGTGGGGGGAGACAGAGTTCCATTGTATGCAACCAGCTAGGTCTTTTTCAAGACAGAGCTTTGCGAAGGTAATGTTTTCTAACTTATGACAAATAAGAGCTGCCTCCAGCTTCCTCCCTGTTTGCACATCCCTTAAGCCGCACTGAAAAGTTTACCCCAATAGGATATATCTGCTTAGCTAAAACATATACACACACACATCTATATCTATATCTAATCTAATTGCATGCCTAACTGTCAAGAGTTTTGATGCAGTTTTAAGGTGGTTTTTTGTTGCTGCTCTTTTCCAGGGCTGACAAATTTCCCTTCTTTCCAGCAAAGGAGTTGTGTTGTGCAGGAGTTAATTTGAGAAGGAGGGACTGCTGGTAGTAACAAATGTCTTAAAGCAGAGGCATGCCAGAGGAAGTCTTGAGAGAACAGAAAGAGACTGAATAGATGGGAACTGTTATTGCAATTTTCTCTTGTTGTGGAAATAGCAACACAGGTGCTGTCTGCGTTTATGGGGGGTGGATCTGCTTCTTAAAGGGAAAAAAAAGGGGAGGGGTTCCTTGTGGAAATCAGGATGACTTCAAAACCCAACAACTACCTGAAAATGACAGTCTTCAGCCTGATTCAATATTTCCTTATATCAACCCAGGATAAGCTCTATTCAGCTCCATCCACATACCCTGGCAGTGGCTGTCATCACACATGAGCATATTTGTGCCAAATGTAAATAAAGTTCACCCAACACACACAGCCTCAAAGCATCAGAGATTTTCATCGGGCTTCAAGACTCATTGTTGCTGAGCCTCACGCTGCTCTTTCAAAACAAGGGGCCTTTTCTGCATCTTGCTCAATGATCTACAGTCCTCTAAAATCATCTATTTATTTATGCTCTATTCTGGGATCTGCCCTCTGCAATAAAAAAAGACACAACACTGCTTGAATTGTGTAGAAATAACGGTTCCCTGGCCCACTTTGTGGAGGTTAGATAAAGATGGGGAAAGCCAAAATGATTTTTAGTTGTCCAGCACCAGACCCGCGGGGAAAGAAAAGGAAGAGCCAAATAAAGTAACAAGACAAGGTCTTCATTGCCAGATCAGGCATGCTGCAGTGCTTGCTATTCACAAGAGAACATTTTGGCTAAGATTAAGAGGAAAAAAATCAGAATATCTTGGGTAAAGCTTGTCACGATTTATTTTTTTCTTTTTGATTACAAAACCCAACACTTTGTTAAAGACACCAGTTTAAACTTGACTTTTACTAGGAAAAGTTTCTCGGATTCAGGATGAACTTTCTGGCCCAAAGAAATGATATGAAAAGTCATCCCACAAAATCCAAAAGCAAATCATTGAGATGTTCTCCTGGGTTGCGTGAAACCCATTTTCCAGCCCCTATTTCTACTTGCCCAACATGGCCAAGGGCAGGCAGCTACCAGTCCCACTGCAACCAGATAGAAGCTGTGATGTTCTGCCTCTCCTCATGCAAGCAACGTCTCATATTCATCACCTTTCCATGGAAAACCCTCCTGGGTCCCTCGTCCAGCAGATCATAAGTCATGAGCTTAAGGAAAGCCACTTGGGCTTGGGATTTTCCAACCCACACCAGTGAAATGGCCAATACTTATCAACATTAAATGTCTTCTCTTAGATGCTTACAGAAAGTCTCCAATCCCTAGAAAACTGCTATAAACAGTGTTTGTATATGACTTTTCTCTACTGCTCCAGAAAGAAAACCCCACATCCTTGCTCTCACTCCTCCTGCTCCTAGGCCGCAACCCCAGGTCCAGCAGCCACCACCCCTTGCTCCTTGTGTAAATACCCTGAAAGCGATACAATGCAATTCAAACCTTCTACAGCAGAGTCAAATCATGACAAGCCCTCATCCTTATCACAGGCTACGTTGCTCACAGCATCCTCCTCACTGCAAAAAAAAAAAAAAAAAGTCCTATAAAGCAGCTATCTCTCTCCTTGGAGGGACCACCACCTGGACTTTCCAGGAAATGCTGGAGGAAAAGCTGTGTACCTGCTTTCCTGCTCAGATAGGTCACGAGCACAGTGAGAACACGTCATCCCCTAGTGCAAGTATTACAATCCCATCATCCAAGCACACTGGTCAGTGGTCAAGTGGTACCAGACAAGGACCACATGTAACGGATTCATGTCCCTACCACTTTCTGGTAGCACCTCCCACCCTGGCCTGGAGAAATCATATGATTTCTCTGCCTCCGCTCCCCAGTGTACAAATCGAAGGATGATATTCTTTCTTCCACTCTTGGGCAGATTAATTATTTAATATTTGTAAAGCACTTCAAAGATGAGAAATGCTAAGCATTATTATTACCCACATCAGTAGGATGATGAGGGCTTTATCTTGTATTTATAAACTTCCCAGGGAACAACCAGGAAACATAACAAAAACTGTCTCTAAACACAAGAGGTGAGAAAGCTGCTCGACTCACTTTCCAGTTGAATGCATTCAAACCCGGGCAGGATTGGTCCTTTCGCACTCAGAGTTACACTAATATCTCAAAAATAATGGGAATAATCAAAGATATCTGGTGGTGTTAGAAGCCTCTCCGTCTTTCGCCCAGGAAGTGGCAGGAGGACTTTGCTGGACTGCAGCAAGCGGTGATATCCAAAGCAGCCCGTAGCATCCAAAGCAACCAAAGGAATTAATTCAACAGCATGGAAAGATTTTCTGCACAAAAGCTGATTCATAATAGAAAGGCAATAAAATAGGAATGCTCCTTCACGTACTCCTCACCATGCCCCTTCTCTCTCCTCACCTTCACCCTTCTGCACTGGCAACCCATGCCAAAGGGTCAGGGAAGCCCACCTTATGCCTTCAAAAGGACCTGTAAATATTCACACAGTCTTTGTCTCTTAATACCAGCACACTCACTCAGTTTGGCCTGCAAGCTTTTCACAAGTCAAACTACTCAGAAAACACTTTATTATCACTAGCAGACTTCGAAGTAAATAGAAAATATAGACATTTTATTTATTTTAATGGGCAGAACTAGAAGTACCATTCTTCTGGAATATCTGATGGAGTATTACACAAAACCAATACATTTTTAATTAGGCTTGAGGCTCCCACCACTGCTTCCCCAGCCTGAGGTTAAGCCGTTGCCCTCCTTTGCTGCCCAGGTTTCCCTGTGGCCTGTTTCTCTCACCAAATAAAAATCTTTACCCATTTCACCATGTTAGAGCTCACATTTATGAAGTGCCTTGGCTAAAGGCATTATTAAAAACACTCACTGGAGAACATCTCTGCACGAGTGTGCAGAAACACACTTTCTTTCATGGGGTGGCAACCAGCTATAAACCCAAATCACAACTATTTTTATCACAGAAAGTACTAACAAGAGACAAATACAACACACCATATCTTTCTGGGCTCTAACAATCAAACAAATTGCAAACATCTTTCCTTTAAATACTTCCCGGGACCTTACAAACCTCCGGAAACAGATCTCCTCTTCTGCTCAGTTTTGTACAAGTATTTGGTGCCGTCTTCTTCATGCTGCATTGGATGAAACAACTATTTATCAGTCCTTCCTTGGTTCTCCAAGTTGACACAATAGTCAACTTGTGTACTGTATTTAAAATTTACACCTGTGTAGTAGCAAATCCATGGCGTGCTTTTTGATATGATAGAAAAAGCCATTTAGAAAGGCCAGTCCTGTTCATGTAACTGGGAATAACACCTCATCCTGGTGAGCCTCACATTCGCAGTCATGTCTGCAGGACCCCTCATCATCCTACCAGGTTGCTGGCTAAGACACAAGGCTTTTTTCACTTGGAGTCTGGCCCTTGGTTTGGGGATGAGCATCATCAGTATGAAACCAAAGCTGGCGGGTCCCTCCTGCCCATCAGGGCAGGTCTCCGTGTTGCATAAAGGAAGACAAGTACGATGCTGCAGATGTGATATTTTATGATCCTTGTTTAAATGAGCTGCACATCCATCAAGGAAGTTTGAAGCATGTTATAATTATAAAATACGTCCCTGCTATATAATCAGTGCTGTTTGTTATAGCAGATTGAGCTGGGATAGCTCTTGCAGTGTGTAATCCACAAAACTTGTACAGGATCCTTTTACAACTAGATAGAAAGTACACTGAAAATATAAACTCAAATAAAAAGTTAGAATGTATTAAGGAATATTTATACCATCCTCCACTATATGGATGTATATTTTGATTTTCTCATTATTTATGTCTGCATATATATGGCAATAAAAACGTATATATGGGAGGCATCTAAATTTTGAGATGAGGACTTGTTTCGCAGTGAATCTCAGCAATATTTATAAAGGACTGGTGGAATGCTTATTCAGGTGACCAAGTATTTACAAGGAAGACAGGGAAGAGGGCTTTTTAGAAAGTTTATTAATCAATAACTGCCCCTAGGCTTGTGCATTAGACTCATGTTTGCTCCCAGCCATCACCTGAGTGAGCTGTTCTTCAGTGTAAGTTGTCACTCTGGTACTAATAAAATGTGATGGTCTAATTGTATTAGCAATTTCCCATCGTATTATATTAATATGCATCATACTAGTATCCATTTTCACTAATGTGACATGAAAGGCCATAATTTGATTACTTTTCCCTATGATTACAGGGAGGGAGCTTGGCCTTCTGGATGGGCCATACTCCAGTAGCCGGAGCATCGAGTTCCTGGTCCTGCCTCCATCCCCAGCACACTTCTTTGCCTTGAGGAGGTCACCCAAAGATGAGGTGTCAAGGTGTCTCAGGTGTTAAATACACAGTTTATAAACTTTGGAGGAATCTCGAGCAAAAGCAGATCTTAGACACAAGAAGGATGGGGTAGAACAACCTTAATCCATCCTGATATTTTCCTGTATTTTCGTATTTTCCAAAATTCCTAACTACCATCTCCATTAAAATTAATGGAAGATTTCACATAGTGAAGGTCTTATCTATGGCAGGTGCCTCAGTCCTGACAATGTACATCAGCGATGCTCTCCCCGCCCATACGTTATGCCTTTTTCAATATTTGTGTCCTCTTTCGTGGACGAGTTTTTCATAATCCTTCTACTATTACATTCCTTCTGCTGTGGTCTTTAAAGAGCTAATAACTCATAAGTGGCTCGTGTAATTGTACACTTTGAGGATGGTGATGGTATTCTGCAGATTTCACTTCAATCCCAAGCTGAGGGTTTCTTTTCTTGCAGCCTTGAGCAAATACTACAGTATCAATGTGCTGGGGCTACAGCTGTAAAATGAGAATAATATGGTTTTGTCTTTTCATGTTTTGCAATTTTTTTGTAGCAGAGACTGTCTTCTCACGGCTATTTACTGTCACTAACACAATCTTGACAGGTTCACAACATAAAAAAGCAAGTCAGTACTCTCTCCATACCAGCAGCCTTTAAAAAAAAATACACTACAGACTCATGATGCAGCCATCATTGCTTTTCCTAATTAAAGAGCTGACAGCACTGAAATATTACTGCGGGACCATTCACCACGGTAGGTACGGGAGCAGATGCACCATCATCCCACATGAGGTAAGATGTGCACCCATCCCAAACAACCTCAAACCGGTAAGTTGATGTGGCAACCCACCCACTCCACAGCAAGGACTTCTGTTAAATCATGAAAGTTTTGATAGTTCTGTGACACTGATTTGCTTCCGTGCCCAAAAGGATAGTCAAAACTCATCCAGCAGCTCCGTTTACTGTAGAACAATAAACCATGGGAGTGCGCCATAAATCCCAGTAATGTGCTCAGAGGAAGGCAGCAGCTCCGAGGTCAGAGTCAGAGCTTCTTGGGAATTTTCAGACAAAAGATTTTTCATCAGAAAATGCTGATTCACCGAAACTGAAGCTTTTCCATACAACAAACCAATCTCACTGAAGCTTTCATTAGAGAAAATCTCCCTGGCCCTGGACAGAATTAATGACCACAAGATGAGAGGCAGAAGCCTCCTCTGAAATTACTTGGAGGTTTCACCTGGACCACAAGGGACCAGCATCAGCACCATCCTATGCATCCCATCAGTCCATGCACACCGTGATAAGCCTGTCCCACTGCCTCCCTGGCTGCAGCCACTGTGCCTACCGTGAGAAATTAAATACCCATTTATCCTGAGAGCAATGCTTGATACAGGAGGTCTCCGAGAGGATGCAGGTGGGTGGGAGAACAGAACCTTCCTTCTGGTGACAGTGCTTGTCCCCACAAGGTATGTCATTGCTGATGCAGAGTGGAACAGTATCCCAACAGAGGGAAGAAGCCCACTCCTAATCCTAAAACTTACCCCTTTCACCTCTCATTTTGCCACTCCCATCCCTCTATCCCCTCCAGCCCTTTTGCTGCTGTTTGCTACCTCCCTGGCACAAGGAATAACTACAGCAAAGACCCTAAAGAGACAAGCTGGAGACACGGCTGTAAATCCTGCTTGGCTCTGGGCCCCCGGGGATGCAGCGTGCCGTGGGAGGGGATTCAGGGCTCTGGCAGGCCAGATCTGTGAGTTGGGGGGACAGAGGGAGAATTAACGTATTTATTTCTCTCCATCTTTCAAGCTTAACCGAAACCAAAACTCCCTCTAGGTTCAGAAAAGTTCATTTTAAGCCTCTATAACACAGGATGAGTAACACTTGAGACTTGGAGCAGCTCCATGAGGCTGCAGCACAGACAAGCATGGGTTCTCTAGAGCATCCTTGCCAGGCTCGGCCATGCCGCAGTGCCACCATGCTATGCCCTAGCCTCCCAAGCAGCAATGGTTATTTTTAATGTTTCAGGAGTAGAAATACAGACCTCTACTATTTCCAGTAGTTACCCTCTTTATTTCTCAGCAGAAATGCTCCCAAAACCAAAGCACTTGGTCTCAAATACCTGCTCCCATGTGTCCCAGTGGACACGTCTCCTGTGCCTGGACTGGGGCTATAGGTCACAGTTTCCCCCCACAGGTTGTCCTTACTTCTTATTTGTAGTTAAAAAGCAGAAATTCCTGAATGGCCCAGGATGTCCCTGCAGCGTTTCTGGCATGCTCAGGCACAGAAAGTACCACATGTACTAGGAAGCTGCCTTCTCACAGGAGATTTACAGCCCAGTTTGCACTTCAGCATCCTGTGTGGGTGCTGAAAAAAATAGGGGGGTGGTGGTGGTAAAAGCATCCGAATGAACCTTGTGAATCTGCTCAAAGGACTGAGAGAAAACACAAATGATGAGACCAAGCAACAAGCTTCACCAGATACTTCCATACATACAAAGCCAAGTGCATTTCCAGATGATGCAGACACCAATACCACAGCACCCAAACCAGCATCCAAGTGCTTGCCTGCATCCTAAAACACAGCCAAGCAGAATGCCATTGTATCAATACAGGAACACCCCATTTTGTCTAGAACAAATGCTTTCCCTGCCTTTTTCCTTTGAAAAATTCCAAGTCCCACCAGCAACAGGTGTGTGAAGGTTGGTCCTCAGGCAGGGATAGGTTTCAGCTCTGAGCACACTTTTGTGCCTAAAGAAGAGGGGAAAGCAGAGGCAGAGTCATGTGCCTCTTCTGGCTCCCACTGGGCTATCAGGTGCTGCTGCAATAAATCAAAATCAGTTATGGGAAATGTAAAATTATCATTTGGAAATCACTCTCTCTGAATAATTCAGTCACTGACTTTCACATCAAACAACCATTCCAGCCACCCACACACACAGTTCAGTCTCCTGCTTAGTTTTAAACTCTCTTTAATTATCAGCATTAACCTATTGCATTACTATTTCATCCTTATTTCATGCCGGGGGAGGGGTCAGCGGTTTGATAAAGCACAACGAACTGGAAGACTTTGAGCTGTCCTTCTGCTCCTCCCGCCCAACTTAGCCAGGCTGCCTCAGCCCTGGGCAAGAGCAAGGACATCCCAGTCATGAGTGCGTCTCCAGCACCACTCAAAACCTTTTAATGGGGAGCAGCATACCTGTCCCCAACCCCATCACTGTGCTTCAGCATGGTGCACCTTGGCAGGAGTCAGTACCTCCACATCTCCCCCAGCCCTAGGTAAAGAGTTTCTCCAAGTAACACATTCTCTGCTCCGTAACTGCATGTCATCTCAGGATGCACAAGCATCCCTTTCTAGGTTGTTTTTCAGGAAAGCTTTCTCATTAAAACGCAACCCAGACCAGCCTCACATAATCACGTTCTCTCAGGGTGTTAATCACATTCACAAAGCAGGACCCCACCAACTACCTGTGTTGATTAGGATCCCCCATCTAACTCCCCAAACAGGCCAGAAGTTTAAAGAACATATCCAGAAAAAAAGTTTATCCACTTTTCTTTAAAGTTCCTTATTCTCCCTACACTTCAACAATATGTTTAAGTTAGTTTCACATTTTATTTGTCTACTGAGCTCCCTAAGTTAGGGAAATTAGTATTGTGCATGTGGTTTGATTTAATTAGTAATTGGGGAAATAGGTCTGGCATGTTTCACGGAGGCTTGGGGAAATTGTCAATTAGCATTGTGTTAATTGGTGTCTGCTGTCCTTGCTTTTTAGTTTTTAACCCCTTTTACCTTGTTCCCACTTTCGGTATGTAAAAATCTGGCTGCTTATTATTCTTTAAGTAAAGGATTAATTGCTTGAATTCCTGCCTGTGCTGGGTGTCCTTTTTCCCCCTCCCACGGTGGGATTTATGCTTGTCCTCCGGGCACTGGTTTCAGAGACTGTGGTGGAGTTACCCCCCTGCCCCAGCATCACCCTGCCCAGGGCCAGGCTGGGGTCTTTCCCCCACCATCAGTACCAGCCTGCCTGCTCCAAAACCAGCTTTTCCTCCCGGTATTTCCCTGCCTTTTCCTACTCTCACTCACACCGTTAATCACTCACTCCAATAAGCACAAAAATCTCTTACAACTTATGAATTTGAATAAAGAAAAGATGAGCAAAAAAGAGAAAGTTTATTACAAAATTTAAAAGGGAAACTTTGATGCATAAGGTGACAGCCAATGAAAGTGAAAGATATTCCCTTTAAAAGCTCACACTGGACTTAATCATTTGCCTCACTGTATGTCCAGTAATAAACCAGAGGTTTGCATTTCTGCCTGGAGGGAATAATCAATTAATTGCTAGTTGTTATTAATAACTTAGGTCCTGATCCTGCAGGCAGGCACCTATACACTTAGTTTTAAGATGTCCATGTATATGAGGTTAAGACATTCGCAATCACTTCCAGAAACAATCCTTTCACAGCCTGAGAGCATTTTAAATAAACGCGTTTTATCAGCCCACACAGAGCATCCTGGTAGACGTGCATCCTGCAGGAGAGCAAAATTTGTGATTTGTGAGGGCACGAGCTAACGCTGACATCAAATCATTCATTTCAGCACCTCAGCTGGAGCCTCGACATCCTGCACAATTTTGGGTGTAAAGCCAGCACTGTGCAGGGCTGTAGCGCACACCCATCCAGGCATCTGGCCCATAACTACCCCCTCAGGTCTGGCTTTGGGGACAGCCACCAGTGAGGCCCAGGGAGGGATGAGCACTCCTGAGCACTAGGGAAGCTGTTTATGCACAAGCCTGGCAGGGATCCAGGCAGAAAGAGTGGGTCTAGAAATTATTCAGAGCACAATTGAAACACATCTTTCCGAGCAGGGACATTTGTATGGAAAACTGCAGAGGAAAACTCCTTTTGTCCCCAGGAGGGCCATGCATGAGCCGGTGTGGGATGACTAGGTTAAGTTAGCTCAACAGCCTGAAAATCCACCTGGCATTTCCAAAGCTTGGGCAGAAGCAACACAGTCTTAGGTTTCACAGTTTTTTTCTGGCGATTTCCTGCCATCCCTGCCCCTGCATTCAGCAGGGATTGTGGTTTGCCTTCACAAAGGACTTCTTTACTTATTGTCCTAAAATAAACACCATAGGCTTTTGTCATATCAGGACAACCCAGGAGAAGCTGAGGCTAAAGATGTTCAGGAAGTACGAGCAAAGAGAAAGGTACAGCAAACACCAACTATAGCTAAACCAGCTGCCAGAGCAAATGAAGAGAGAAGAAAATGTTTAGCACCACATTTCGCCCCAGGGTGTGCTGTCAAAGCCACCAAGAGGCATGCCACACCATGATGGACTGCACTTAGGACAAGCAAGGATGACAGTTCACTGACAGACAACTAGAAGTACGAGCAGCTCCTAATCACTTCATTCCCTTAGAAAGAGGAAATACTCTCCTCCTCTCCTTGATGGCATCCTGATCCTTGCTCTGACAGGGTAGCTACCCAAAGACTGGGTGGGCGTGAAGAAGGTGACCCAGTCTTGGAGTAGGTAGTTGGGAGGTAGTCCTACAAGGTGCAGTCGACAAACAAGCAATGACAGGACCTGCAACCCCAAGTGAAAAAGTCTGCAGAAACAGGGCATCTCTCAGCCACCAGTGAAAGATGCTGTTCTCTCAGTAAGCTCTACTGCCAGCCAGAGCAATACACCTGAGGAGTGTATTACGGAAGTTGAAGGAGGAGTCAGTTCCATATTTGAAGGGGTAAATCACACCAACCCATGAGAAGGTTATAGGGTTTTAAGTGATATTTGCATAGAATTAGAAAGTAATTATTAGGTAGTGAATCATGTGCAAGGCACTATACTAATACCATCCTCACAATAATTATCTCACCAGAATTTCAGAAGCTGAATTATTTTTTATTGGATTTACTATTAATTTTGTAAAAATAACAAATCCTCCTTAAGAGAGACTGCACTCCTATAATGATAGCACTTGAAAGTGCCATACAGTCATTAACCAGCTGATCCTCCCAACACTATTGTAAGGTAGGGAGCACTGTTATCTCTGGGAAGCATATAGGCAAGGGAGTCTAGACCTTTTTTTCAACCAAAGCTGAGCAGAACTGTCCCAGTCATCACACGAAGTTATCAATCATGTGGAGTACCCAGAACAAACACATTTTACCCAGTGCCTTATTCAAAACCATATCAGGTCCTTGGCAAAGCATGGACTAAAGTTCATGTGAAAGTCATGGCTACCAGTCCTCTCGTATTTTCAGGTGCATCTACCTTAACATCTACATCCAGCCACCCATGTCTGATAGTGGCTTGGGGAAAGAGGTCTTACTTAGAAACAGAGGGCCAGGAAGAAACAACAACTCATTGGGAAGGGAGGACAACTACGCAGGGCAAACACAGACAGGATAATGAAGCCCAGCTTGTTATGGGCTTCTCCTCAACCAGATCTTCAAACAGAAGGGGACTTCGTCTTTCTCCTGTCTCAGAACGATGTCTCCCAAATTAAAGCACCCCACTACAAGCCAGCGTACAGGACTGTGGCTGTTAGGGTAAATCCCTGGTGATACCCACAACATCCTGTGCGCTCGCAAAGCATCAGCCCTTCATTTATTTTTGGGTAGTGACAATAGTTTAAAAAGTCAAACCGTTGGAGGGAATCATGGATGTGCTCAGATATGTCTTAATTAGAATTCCAGCACAGTTTTCTTCTGTTAATTATAACTTAATTTGATTGCTTAATAGCTCTGGTTTTCGTAATGTTTAGCACCTGTTGTAAATTGCACAAGATAAATTGTATTCTACCACCTACTCTGTTTACTCCAAAACTTTTGCACTTCCCTTTTAGCTTCTGGCTTTGCGTTTGAGCTGTTGACTTTTCTCATCTTGGTTTTTTTCACTAAATAAATCTTTTTTTTTTGAAAGGACTATTTAACCCATGAAGTTGGTCTCAGTCAAATACTTTGTTAAAACCAATATTTTTTAAAAATAATAACAGTTAAATAAGAATATCTGCATACCATAAAGTGTGCAAACATTGACCCATAGTATTATGCAGACTTTAACTCAAGGGTCATCCTTTTCCCTTGTTGTTGTTTCCTTCTCCGTTTCTGAAGTGAGGAAAGGGGGTGCTCATTCTTCTCTTACAGGATTATTAGACAGAAGTGGAGGCCCTGCATCATTAATTGATTTCTTCCATACATCGTACTATGGTACAATTTTTCAAGGCTGTGCATAATTGTGTTCCCTGTGCCACTGCTCTATGTTCTGTCCTTGTCATATTGTCATTGAAGGCTGATTCCACCCTCTGTAATTGGAGACGTTCTACTTTTGGACAAAGGTGTGGGGGCAGCTCAGGGGAACAGCGCTGACATTTACTTCATCAATTTATTTTTATTGTTCCTACATTTATTGCAGCTATAACAGCCCTTTAATAGTTATATCTCCTCCCTGTAGGGTATTCTGGTATTTGAAATTTTTTTAACTCATTTGTTCTCATAGATAACAGTAAAGTGCATTTCACACTAACCTTTAGGTTTCAATCTTCTCTCTTTCTTTGGCTCTGAAGCAGTTGCAGCTTTAAACTTTTACTGCATTGTCAGTCTAAAGGCCACCACCACCGAGTCCATTCTAGCACTGGAGTAACCACAAATTAGTGGTCCTGAAAATTTCAGGGAGGTGAGTCCTAAACCCAGAGTACTGCTATTATCATAATTCAAAACTGGCTGTCCTTTTAATAGAGGAGGAGAAAAATACAGTAAATACTAGCATCAAGTCTCCTTTTACAGTCTTCGGTCAAATAAGGGGTGATAATTAACGTCTTTATGACTGACAACGTAACTGACTCCACCACCTCCGAGCTTGTGTCCTTTGATACCTGCAGAGGCAGTAAATGAGTTCAATGTTTAGACAAAATTGCACTCCTGTCCACAGGTTTCTCTTTGTCCTCTTCCCAGACAGACCTTTTCTTGTCTCACAGTTTTATCACAGTTGCTGCTCAATCTGCAACTTAAGTCCACCACAGAAGATAAATGATTTCTAATACCTTATTCACGGGTAGGTTTCAGCAGGTAATTTTTGCTATTGAGAGATATCTATCCCTAGCCTCAATTGTGAGCTCTCCATCACAGGTAGGACCCAACCCTGAGCACCAGTTTCCCTTCTCGGAGTCCCACAGCATTAACTGGGACCATCCAGCACCTACAGCTGCCAAGGACAAGGCCACCAAATAGCCTCCAACACACAAGATTTTCAAACATCAACAAAATCCTCACCGCTATACAGGTTTTGTTCCACTAACACAGAGAACAGTTTTGCAGCAACAGAGAAGAAATCTGAATGAGTCATGAGGTTCAAGTAGACAAAGGACTTTTCCCACATACACGCACAAGAGAGCACCTGGTCCAGAACGACACGTATCCAAGAAGAAAGTGCATTTTTCCACAAACACTGAAACAAAATCTATATTGCCACCATAGGAAGAGCCAGTTGTTTGTCCTTTCTTTTAGTGGCAGCTCTTAGCAAAATAATTTCTAATCCCACCTCCCTGATTCCATCCTGTTGTTTCACAGAGATGCTACTTTTCCTGAAAGCCTCTTCTCTTAAAGACACTGCCACGAAACAGCTTAATTAAAGCGAATGGAGACATTCAGAGCAAGAACAAATTAGGCCAGGGAGATAAACTAGAAATGAGACAATAAAGGATAAGGATCAAGGACTTAAAATAGTGGAAAAGCCCATGCTTTTTAATAGAGCTGTGTGACTTTCTACCAAATGTACCCCAAGTTACTTTTAATCATCATATTGTATGCTTCGTGGAGTACCTACCCATAACTGCACCTGCTCGTAAAGCAACAGACACCTGGATATTTTAGCATAGTTCTAAGTACTAGTAGTGCTTTCTAGAACATTAATAGTGTGAAAGCCCAAAGGACTGTCCCTAAATCTGCCTTTCTGCAAAGGGTCTGGTACTGCTATCCCCTCCCTAGAATTGTACACCATAGCAGTGTCAGTACATGTGACCCGTAGAAGATAGCCAGCGCCTCTGAGGCTGGGTAACAAGCTGGTTTCAAAAGACTTGCAAGGATCCCAACAAGTTGCCTGCTCAGAAAATTCGAACAGACATGCCTGGTGAGAACTGGTGATGCTGCTCTTCTGGTTACACCCGCTGAAATCAGGAGTTGCTACTCTGAACTCAGTAGTATTGCACCAGGGCAAAATTGGTGGGATTAAAAAAAGTCATCAGAATTTATTACCTCATCGACATGTATAAACACTTATCCAACAGCACCCACCAGGGCAACAGGAGTAATTACCTCTGTCAGCAATCAGCCCCAGAATAACTCCAAAATATGACTCTCAGCAGTCCAGTGCTAAATTTTCCAACTGTTTTTAGCTCGATCTCCAACTTTTTCACATCTTCATCACACATGGACCAAGTTGGGTCCATGGACACAAACGTGAGACATTGCAGCCCAGAGCAGTCACAGTTCTCTGGGGGAAGAGGCACAGTACCACTGCTGCCAGATTTGATAACATAAACAATGTATTTGAAAGACTGGAATTTTTTTCTTCAGTCAATCAAAAATACTCATGTGGAATAAATATTTTAAAATAAATACTCAGGTCTTAAGCCCCATTCTCCTCTCATGTTTAGATTTTGAGAAAATCTTTCAGCCATACATGAAGGTTGCAACCCTACAGCTTCCCCATACAAAACACCCTGGAAATGGTATCGTGGTCTCCTAGATGGGCCATTACTTGCGTTAACAGGATGAAGAGCTTTGCAGTCCAGCTTTCTCTCACTCCAATTAGAAATAACCAAGGTTGGCAGGAACAAGTGTAATTTAAAACACAGTTTCAGTGTTATTGGTGGAAGCAATATTTGTGTGTTTACTTCTTAGGATCCTTAGTGACACCTATTCACAAAATAAACACAAGAGAGCTGGAGAAGAGGGAAGAAGGAGTGTGAGGAGAGGCTTGCTCGCAATTTTTAGACTTTGTGTCATCTGAATACTTCCAGGAAGTCATTAAAAAAAAATTCATGTGAAAAGGGAAGGAGATTTTCCAAGAGCTTCTGAGAAACAGAGAAAAAAAACCCTTCACTAAATTGCTGTCGTCACAAAAGTTTGTATTTTCAATTAAGTCAAAGCAAGTTTTCAAATATTCCGTTTAAGAAATAGCTTGCTGTGTTTTCTTGATGATGTGGTTGCGCTTAACTTCTAGAATTTTTCTTTTTTTGAAACAACAAATTATTTTCTGAGTTGAGACAAACCCCACTGTATGCTTAAGCAACACAAGCATTTGACTCAGTAATTGCACGCCCCAAAGTCTTGCAACTATTCACTGCAGAAGGTGATGGGGAGTGGGGATATGTTTGCAGAGTGGTTCATTTGCTTCACACATACAGTGTGTCACGTACTCGCTGCCCCTTTGCCAACACAACGCACAGGCAACCCCCCTACTCAAAAATTAAGCCAAACCCCCGTTGCCTCTGGGAAATAATCCTGACCCCAGGATTGACTCTAATCCACACCATTAAGGCAGGGAACAAACTCTCCTGCTGCTCCCGAAAGCTCTCCCCAAAAGAAGTGGCATTCATTGTAAAGCCAACAACAATGCAGGTTGTCTTCAAAGACTGGCGAGCAGTCACATACGAAGGAAAAATAATTATTCAAGTTTATGCGCCCATGCCCTCTGCCCCAGCAGGACCACGTGGCCTGACTTTCTGGGCAAACCTACAGTGCAAAGTCAACTGCAATGCAATGCCAAGCCTCACTGTTTCTTAATTCATCCTTGACCGCAGACACATCATGCTCTTGCCACAGCTTCTGCAATGCTGTTTTCAATCTCTTTTTACTGGTCATTCACAAATTAAAATATTAGCCTAAATAGGCAATTATAATATTTCAGCACCAGCCATATCTTTATCCTGAAATGAAAACATCACCTCAAAGATCACAGTCATGTCATCTGCTATCCCCTGTTTTTATACCCAATTGCTGGATATGGCCACAGGTGCATTAAGCAAAGGTGTCACAAAGCATAGGTGCAGGGGTGTAACTCGTGCTTCAGTTTAACTAAGATCAGAGGAAACTTGAGACTTGGAGCCATTCTGTATTTGCAAGGCAGCTAAGCAGTGCCAGAGCATTCCCACGTCTGATCAAACCAGTCCAGTCAAAATGGAAAATCAATACCCAAAAAGCAGCGAGAGAAGATTTTCCACATTTTTTTTAGCGCTTAAGGACCATTGCACCCAGAGGATCAAAGGCAAGAGCATAAAAATACCCCAAGCTTTGATGTTCTTCAGGTGCTCTGCTTCAACCAGAGCAGGAATATTTCACAGCAAGGAGATCAGTTTTTATACCTATAAAAAGAGATAGATTGATTCAATTATCAGGAATAAGTTTTATCTTCTGAGTGTTCTCTGGGGTAGGTTTGAGCTTTGGGGGTTTTTTTCAACTCTTAGAGTTCCCATTTCTAGCTGTACTCCACAGCCAGCAGAGCCAGAAAGTTTTGTCTCCCAACAGAAAAATGTTTTGGTTTGAGATTTTTGGATTATTTTAAGTGTGTTGTAGGCTTCTGGATATCCCTATTTGCTGAGAAAGGTGAGAAAATTCAGATAGCTGGAAAAGAAATTGAAAGCGAAGACATCTAGTCATGTGCAGAGTCTATAATAAGGGAAAATGGCAATGACAACCATAGTGAATTTGCGCTGTTACTCCATATTTAAGGCTATGTCATAGTTCCCATTAGAATCCTCCCAGTATTTTAATACCAAAGCATTTAAAATTAAAATTAAACCACAAAAAAATGCTACCATTCTACATTTGCCCTCTGCTCACAAGACTGCTTTCACACTTCTATAACTGACACCAATTTTGAGCATCTATTAATTATTTGTAGATCTAAAAAGCAATGCCAAAATTTGAAGCAAGTCAAGTTTGCATCAGGTAAAATGCTGATAGGCTGAAGAGATTTCTAAAATTTTAAAATTTCTAAAGAGAAATTTTCTAATCTGGTGGATTATAATGCCAAGGCTTTTCTTGAATAAACTGAGAACAATGGTTGATTAAAAACTACAGTTACGGTACCAGGACACCTTGATACTTGACTGACCCAAAGCTTAGTGCCTTGGACGGGCAGTGCTACTGCCCTCCAAACATGAATTTCTATTTCTATTTAGCAGTCTCCTGAGGAGGCACTAGATACTTCTGAGCTCATATCACCCCTCCGAAAATTATCCCCACCAACTCTTCTATTGAGAAGCCATTTTCCTTGAGGCCAGATTTCTGCACAGTGTAACTTCAACCAAAGCCAGTTGCACCATGGAAAAAATTAACCTTTTGTTTAAAATTAGTCAAACACATTTCTGCTTCTAAGGGTTGTTTTTTTCTTATTGCTACCTCCTGTTTCCCTATTTTGTAGGCTGGCACTAGCTGGTTTTGACTTTGCAGACTTTGTTTCACTGTCTTTTAACTTAGTTTCCTGTTTATCAGAAATTATGCTTAATTTCACTTTTGCTCACAAAAAACATAAAATCCTGATTAGTTCACCTGTAAAAATGACCATCACAAAGGTTATTGGTCCACCACATAGCAGTGTTGTGAAAATTAATTAATCTTTTGCAGTGCTTTGAAGATGATGCATCCCACCTGGGGGGTTTGTATGTTAAATTTTTCTGGTTTTAAGTCTTGTAACATTATCATTCAGAACGGTATTTGGCAGCAGATGGCAGCTCATGCTTTCATGGTAGCTAACAACCCAGGCTAGCAGAGAAGATGCTGAGAGCAGTGTATGGCCCCTGCTTCTACAAGCTGGTTCCTCATCACCTCCAATGTTCTCCTGCCGCATCCGCTTTCTTGAAGAACTGAATCTCCAGAGCAAAACTTGCAGAGGTCACTCTAAGCATGGACCATATCCCTTATGCAAACCAGGGATAAATGAGCTCATGAACAAAGTGGGGCTTGGGAGTGATCCTCAACAGTGACATCTCTGTTGAGTATTTCCATGGAGCAGGCGCAGCTGTTGCAGCATAGATTTGGAGCACTTACTGTTTAGGAACACCTTGGACTCATCTTTCCCTTTTTGCTACATGTCCCTTGGTGCTTTTTTTAATTTATAATTTTTTTAAAGATGTCACTTAACAGGGCCCTTGTTATGCCTAGCTGGAACCTCCTCTAAAGTGCTTCCCAGTATGCTCTGTATAACTCCCCTTTGATTACCATGCAATTAGTTTGTTCAACTGATGGCCTTTCTTCTCCAAGATCCTCACTTTGTCTCCTGCCTCCTATGCAGTTCTTAAGAATTTAAATGAGCCATTTTATTTCTTTCTACAAGCAAAGATCAACAAATCCAGCCCCACCCTTCTGCTTTCACTTTTAGTGTGCCTAATAAAAGTAGTGTGAGTGAGGGTGTTGGTTTGTTATTTTTTCTTTTCTGGGGGTCGTGGCTAATGAAGAATTTTATGTTGTTTCTGACATTGTTTGTGGTGCCTCCCACCGGCCTACGTGTTTCCTGAGGATTGAAAGACAGTGGCATAAATGTCAGGGAAATGCCCCTGCTGTGTCAGGTCTAATTAGACATTTGTACTTGCAGAAAAAACACCTTCCTCATAAAATTCAAAGCTTAGCCTCACTTAGCACATGCTCAGAGAGACCTGCAAGGAGAAGGCATCACACGCAGCACAGAGACCTATCCAAACTGATGCAATTTCTTGTAGCATTTTTAGTTCAGCCCCCACAACACACACCTCCATCCCCACTCCTGCCCCAAGAGACTTCCAACACATGAAATAAACATGCCTTGTCTTTGCTGTGCTTTACCCAATTGATTTCCAGAAACACAGAAAATACTCAGCTTGAAGCTCGAAACACCAACAAATTAAAAACCAATGAGCACAGCTACTGATTTAGCATCTGCACCTGGGGACTCTGATTTTGGGTCACAGCACAGAGTGGTTCCCACCTTGCCATGCTGAATAGACCCATCAGCTGCTCATCTAGCAACCATTCCTACAGATGATGATCCTGCAAATGGGGACCTGAGGGCTCACCATTGTTATACCTCTACTACCTTTTCTTCTCCGCTCATGCTTTCTCCTCAGCATAGGAAGTTTTCCTCCATATTTCAGGGCAAGGTGGACACAGGCAGCCCAAGAACAATTTAGCAGTTACCTCTCTCAATCTCAAGTCTCTAGTGTTGTTATAGGCCTGGCAGGCTCATCATGGGTCTGTTACAGCACTATGCAACTCCTATGTGTCTATTAACAATGACAATCTAAACAGACAGCAGGAAGATCAACTGCCCAAGACCTCACCTGGATCCGAAGCCAGCAGGTAAGAGGCGAGACATCTTTCCCAGGCATTGCAAACATCTCGCTGCTAGAGCGGGTTTATAGCAAACCGTGGAGTCCATCCTATGGACAGGTAAGTCCTTGCAAGAGAGCTCCCACATACCGCCCAAGAAGTCTCACCAGGGTGCATGACTGTTCTACAGCACGAGTTTTGCTGAGTACATCCTGCTGTGATCTAACTGTTCTGGCCACCACTATGCAAACTTCTAATATACTTCAAGACAAAAAGAGAGAGAAGCATGCATACATGAGTTCACATACCTCTTCATGTGTGCACGAGTACATAGAAGAAACAGGGTTGTGAGCTGAAAAAAATGAACACTCAAAAAAAAAAAAGTCTCATCTCTTTAAATTTTAACTTCCCCTCCTTTGTCCACCCAAATTTGAGAGAGCAGCTCCCTCTGTGGGTTTTCCTTCTCCGCTGTTTGTTTGCTGGCTGAGGGTGTATCTAGGGAGGTGGAGAGGGCACCTGGCTGGCGCCAAGGATCACTCATCACTGCTCCCTCACAGGGCAGGGAGGAAGCTGAACAGCACCACTACCCTAAGCCAAAAATGTTTGTGATCCTCTGCACCTCAGTTGAGGGTAAAATCTAAGAAACCTCTGTACTTTCTGGATCTTTATTTGTACAGGTAGTTCATTCAACTACACCCAAATGCTCACCTGGGTGTGGGACTCAATCACCTGTGTGAATAAACCTCCATGCTAGTAACGAGGAAGAGGCACTGCAGAGTGAGACCACTGCTGAACAAACAGAAAGAAGCAGTAGCAGTAAAATGAACTGTGATACAACTGCAGAATCACTGTGCTTTCTGCTGCACACATGTTTGTACATCCACAGGACTCTCACCTGGGAGAAATTAGGATTTAGTGAAAGAACTTATCACTCAGGTGATTATATGGAGAAAATTAGCAGCAGTGCAGTATCTCTCTACTGTGCCATGAAGAGTAGTTGAATAAAAGTCAAACACATACACATTCAATAAGCCTTATCACCACGAAAACCCTGCTTCAGTAAAAATCTCATTAAAATGGTCAAAGCCAACGGTCCATTCCTTGGAAGAATCACTTCTGACAACACAGAGGATGGAACCAAGCATGACTCTGCCCTTGGCATTAACCACAGGTCTGTGGTTCAGGTACCATCTTAGAAAGTGGAGGTCTGGAGCCCCAGCCACATGATCAGTATAGATGGTGTGTATGAAAGATCCTGTGTTGCATTTCACAACAGATGTGGTTTTAACCCTGGCTGGATTCTTGAGTAATTACATGCCACCCACATAAGATGTCCTCTGCTATTTTGACTTCATCTACCACTCTTTGCTTTCCAGCCTAGAAAGTAAGTCTTGTGCTCCTCACCTGAAATCCCAAATCCATTTCCTTCATCCTACTGCTGCAGGGGAGTTTGCACCCAAACACAGGCTTTGCGATCACCCTCGAGCACTCCATCAGACCCAGAGATCTAGTCCTAGCAGAGCACTGGTATTGCACACTATCAGTGCTCTGCAGCTGCATTTCTGCAACAGGCAAAGATATTACTGCACCTAGGTTGTGTAAGATGCTTTGGGATCCCTATATGTAAATACTGTGGATTAAAATGTAAATCTGTTCATACACCGCACAAGAAGTTCACAGGTCTGCCACAGGTAAAAACAGAGAAGTCCTCCACAGGGCCAAAACCATCATTGTTTTAAATTGTCAGAAAAGAAAAGGTGGAGGGCAAGGGGGAAGGAGGGAACATATATCTGAAGGCAAAAGGCCAGGGTGACTTTTGTGCTCTAAAATTTTTAACCAAAATCCAAGGTAAAAAACGTCCCTGTTCCAAGTACATTGATTTACCAGACTCCAGCCACCCCAGTTCTGCAATGGTCCAAGCATTTCTAGTCTCCTTTCTTTAATCTGCTCTTGGTTTATACTGCAGATTCTAGTGTGTTATTCTAAACTCCATGCCACAAAGTATGTGTGTGTCAAGGGAGGGGTTGGTATATTCCCAGCCTAATGCAGGAGGATATACATCTGCAGCTTCCCAATGACTGAGACAAGAACATACCCTGGGGGAGTCTGCAATGGATATGAGCAACTTGAGACAAAGAGGTGCAATTGTGGGAGGGTGCCTCACACTGAGAAGAGCTCTCCAAAATGGATATGAGTATTTAAACGGCAATCTTATTAACCCATTCAACACAAACAAAGAAGGGCTTCTCACATCCCTCATTTTGAGCTTGCACCACCAGGTCCCGATAAGCTCCCACTTGGCCGTTGTTTTGGGGGTGTTGGGTTGGGTTATTTTACAGAACTACAATTTTTTTCAAAACTACCTTTAATGAACCGAAAATGTTCATTTGAAAGTCTGCTCTGTGGAAAGAGTGAGGCTGGCTGAGAGAAGGAAGTGACACAGAGTTTGCTGACCAGTGGGAAGCTGGTTTCAGTCCCCTCGTGGAGAAATGGAGCCGAGGCGTTAGAGCCAGCCAGAAACTCACAGCCAGGTAGGGAGCTTAAATTGCAAGAAGTGACCCCTTTTTTCCCCAAAATCTCTTATTTCCAGGCTGAGGTACGACCTATGCTTGTCTCTCCTGCCTATCTAAACACCAACAACTTAAAAATGGTCAACAGTTGTTGTCTGCATCACCGCAACCATCAGATGGTCTTCACGTGGAGGTGGACAGCAGCCAGGTCGTGCCCATTAGGATCAAGGATGAGGGCAAGCTATGCATGTTGCTAAGTCAAAGAAATGCCATTGCAGGAACCGCTCCTCATACCCAAACTTTGACTTCTTTTCTGCAGTCCTGACCAGACACACAGGAGCGTTCCATCAGCCCACTGAAGAAAGAAGAAGAAAAAAAGGGAAAAAAGAGGCTATTTTTCTAACTGAAGGAAAAGCCATGCCAAGTCCTACAAGTACTGCCTGGCCAGGCGCCAGGAAATGTGTAAATTTTCGTGAGCTTGGGCTATTTTGCCAGAAGTCTGCAATGTGTCTGGACACGACCGGTTCCCCTTTGTCAGCCCCAGCCTGACCAACCAGGAAGTTTAAGAGAGAGAAAAAAAAAAGAGAGACAGACAGACACTTCCCCCCACCTTAACACAATGACTCTCCTGTAGTACCTTTCATTTCTGTACCGACAGCCACAATGGTCCCACACTTCAGGGTGAGAGGGGAGGGGTACAAGAGCCCTTTAATTCTTGAAAAAACAGAGGGTTTTTTGGTCCCGTGTTTGCTGATAACCTCACAACCATCCTCCCAGCTTCGAAGTGGTTATTAGCTTGGCTTGTTGCTATAAATACCAATGTTAACTCCTTGTATTCCCTGGAGACCTAGTTGGGAAGAAAAGGGGCACTTAGGCAACTTTTTCTGGTTTTTTTTTAAAAAAAAAAAAAAAAAAAGGAAAGAAACAGCCCAAGTTTCATGTAACTCACAGTTAATTGATTTACCCAGATTTTTAAGTGAAGCACTGGACATATCAAACCTCTGCGCAACCAGCACACCCTTCCCTCCTGGCTTTGGGTTGAGGGGGGAATGCTATTAAATACATTCAGAAAAAACAGATTTCACTGGGCTGAAAGGAGACCTAACTCTGTTTGCAAAGAGCATAGATCTGATGCAATGGCAAAGAAGAGGAGGATGGGGGAAAGCCCATGAGGGGGCATGGGGAGGAAATAGCAGGGTCTGCTCACGCCCTCTGCTCTGCCCTGCCATCCCCCCTCATCCCACCAGCATCTTTCAGCATGAGTAACGTTCAAGTCCATTTCACAGCTGGAGGACACACCTGCAGAGGCAGTCAAGCGTGGAGGGGGGGAAGTTTAAGACTGAAAATGTTGCTGTTTCTCACCCCACAGACTTTAAGCCATCACCCTGGTGAGACAGGCAGCTACTTAGGCCCTCAAAGCCCAAGCAGAAAGCGTAAGATCTCTGATCAGTGCAGAAATCAGATCTCCAGCCAGGTGGCAATGGGTGAGAAACAGAGGGTTTCAATACATGGCACCCATGACTAAAGCTACAAGGACGAAGAGAGCTCTCCTTCCTGGGAGATTAGCTCATCCCAGCTCTGACCCAGAGCAACACCGAATTCAGTTCAAATCCTCCCCGGGGCGGGGGGGGGGGGGGGGGGGGGTGGGTGCAGGATATCTTCTTTTAAGAGTGCACAAAATCATCCTAGCTGTTTAGTTTCAACCATTTTGAGGCTTATAAAAAATACCTGTAATTATTTAGATAACCATGTATGTTCCCCACCAATCGACAGATAACGATGTAGTTAAAAAAGGAAAGGAAAGTAGATTCAGGAAAGACACACGCTATGTGCCTCATGTTTAACCAAGCAAACCGATATCCAAGAACTTTTGTGTCTCTATGAGTGTATACAATGCACACACAGAGGAGGTTTTCCAGATATGCAAGTGAGCCAAAAAGCATGTTCAAGACAGGCCAAGGTATGCAGAAAAAGAAAGATGTCTAGGTGAACATATGAAAATAAGATAATAGTACTAGTGAAGACTATTTTGAAAACTCTTAAAAAGTGCCCCACCCCAAGAGTGAGAAAAAGCGTCCAAGGGACCTCAGTGATACTGTTAGCATCACAGGATATATCCAAATATTCACAAAGATGAACGCCCTTGAGCAAGATCTCAGGTGAAAAGGACATAAATTGCTGAAATTTTAGTATCAAATGTACTTGCTGATTCTTTCCACCAACCCTCCTTTAATGAATACATTCAATTTAGTCAAAGGAATCAGACCCCACATCCATTAAAATCACCTTTCCCTTAGATGCCTGTCCCACCTGAGTTCAGCAGTCAGACCAGAGATCCTTTCCTGCATCAGAAGCATTTTCAGCTCCTACAAATCCCCACCACCAGAAAACTATGTTTACTCCACTTATCCAAATATTGCTTCATTTACTAAAGCTGGAGAGAAGGGAGATTACCCCCAAATCATCCTGGTTAATAGCATGCAAGGCAACAGATGCAGAAAACATGGGAACAGCAGCTTTCCAGCTACAGTGCCTATAACGAGGCCATCTCATGGCATCAGCCCAGCCGTTTCCCCTTCATCCAGCGTACTGCCAAGCCTTAACGACTAGAGGACAGAAGCTGCTCTTCAATAGCTGCATAAAGCCTCAGGTAGACACAAAGGCTTAGTTTTAAACAAGAATTAAAGCATTTGCACATATGTTTCCGTGGGTGAGGCTTGAGAGATTTGCTGATGTGCCTGAATGTACAGCTCATAAACAATGCTGCCAGTTTTAGAAAGTATAGAAGAAGCTGGATTAGGGAATTTAAGCAAGCTTATAAAAATATGATTTCTGAAGCAGCATCTCTTAACACAGCCTACCCTGCCAGACACAGCTCAGTCGCACCCAAATCACTCACCTCTAGGGCAAAAAAACCCTCAGAAACAGTTGGATACAACAGCACATATTAAACTGATGGCGTGTCCAACAGAACCAGCTCCACCAAAACACCTTTCAGCCAACACATCTTGCCTCACGTAGCTGTTGGAAATATCTTGGTCTTTGCTGCTACCTCATTGAAGGAATACAATTTAATTTGGTCCTCCAAAGCACCAAGGCTTTGTTTTCCCGAGTAATCCTCAGTTTTCATCAACAGAGAAAAGCACTCAAACAGAAAAACCCATGCACCATAAATCAAGACATACTGACTAGAGAAGGCTTCTACTGGGTCTTACAGGATCTGTCATTTATTTACCTTAACCTCTGTATTTTCCCCTTACTCAACTGAATTTTCTAAGCAGTGCTGGAGTCCCTCTGCATCTCATCATGTCCCACCACGAGTGACTCCTGTTATGCACACAGGGACGCAGTACAAGAGAATTAAAGTGTACCAGAAGAAAGGCATGTCCCTCACAGAGGAGAGAGAAGGGAAGGCTGAAGTCAAAAATTTCTGGGCTTTGCAAGAATTTCTTTTAACTCAGAATTCAATGATTTTCATGTTAAATTTTAATTAAACCATTTCTTCCTCACTTTTGGAAACATTTTCCCTACAGAAAGGGGAGGGGGTAAATTTACCCCAACTCTAGCAACTTGCTGTCTGTCCACAGCCAGCCTTTCTGGTTGCTTTCTTAGACTGGTCTGAATCAAAGCTACCATTCATCCATGGCCCACTCCCGCACGAGACCTGGGCACACTGATCCACCATATACTCATCAGAAAGGACATAAAAATAAAGCAGATGCTATTAGCATTCAGAGCACACATCCACTTGCTAACCCCCCTTTCATAGCCTTGTGTATGCCTTGAATCAGAGGGCTAACAAGACAGAATGCTATGAATAAACTCGGTATGAATAAAGTATGAATTCTCTGTATGAATAAGGTCTTGGAGTAAGTGTTCAAAAACCCAGTGCCACCCCAAAGCCTCCCAATACAGAGAGGAATAAAGGCAGAACAAGAGTGGCCCAGCAGTGCATCAGCCACAGCTTGCGGTCCCTCCTGCCCAGGGCAGCACACAAGCAGAGACTGCCCAGTCCAGGAAACATGCAAGACATATCGGTGGGTAACTGGCCTCCCACTTCCAGCTCACCTACTAAAACCTTCATAATAAGCCTGACCTAGATGAAATATTCAAATTCTGTACATCTTAATAATTCCTCGTGTGACATATCTGAACCCCTTTGTGGTTCTCCACAACCCATTACACTCTATCGCTGTTCGTAAACTCCCTCCACTTCAGCATTACAACAAAACAGCCTCCCTCCATCCTGTATTATTTACAATTACTGAAAATAAATACAAAGCAGTCCATGCCTTTTGCTCTGTTGGTGCTCTCCTTGACACCAGCCTTCTCCCAAAACCAGAACCTTGGAGTCATCCTTGACACTCCAGCTTTCTTTCCCTCTCCTGTCTCCCTTGTCCATAAATCCGCCTGTTGCCACCCCCAGATGACTGACAAAGCCCATCCTCACCTTGACCCTGCCACTGCTGAAATCTCTATCCAGACCATAATTACTTCACATCTCAACTATAGTAAATTTTTTATCTTCTTTCATTTTTATGGTCTTTCTAAAATACAAACTCTTTAAGTAATCCAGATTCCTGCTTTTCTCTCCTGCACTCAGCCCCACAGCTGCCCTGTCAGAAGCACACGAGGGCAAGATTCTTGTCCCCACTGGCAATGGGTAAGAGCTCCTGCAGGGGTGGGTGTCATGGGGGGAACAATGTGCTCCATCCCTTCATTGTTGCCTGCCCCATAGCAGTTTTTCCATGCACTCACAGCCCTGGACCACTTGCTGTGGCACCAGCTAGAGAGGGCGCAAACCTAATGATCAGAGAAAGCAGAGTGAAAGAAAAATTTTATTAAAAATAAATGAATAAACCATAGCTTGGTGTCAAAGCTCAGGTTGGGCAAGGATGCCCATCAGCAGCCTGCCCTCTGTGGCAAGCAGTGACTCCATAGGTACAAGGCAAACCATGACTGAAGAGCATCCAGGTAAGATTAAAATAATATGGAGTATAAGAGTATAAAGATTTTGTAAGCATGCTTGGCTCCTTAGTACTGCTCTAATAATGAAAGTTCACAAGATACACACAAAAATCAAGAACAAAATTAAGTTTATGACCAAGAGTCTCCAGTAAAAAGTGCATAAAGAGTCCAACCATCAAACTTCAAAGATTGGTTCAAGAACACAGGAGGCAAGGGGAAAACAGAGGAAAGCATTGGTGACATCCCAGTGGGGTCTTAAGGACTGCCTGCAGAGGGATCCCCATCCTGTGCTCCCCGCTTTTTGCAGAGTAGAACAGTGATTAATTGTTTACACAGGAATTTATCCAGTTTAATGAAAAGCATAGGATTTCCATTTCTTTGGGAGGGGCCATCTGGAGAAGTTGAGACTTAGAGGACCTGAAGTAATTTTGTTTCTCTGTCTTTCCCTGGCATTTTTAGGTATTGGTTTACCTAGAGCCTGGGCAGCCCAGGGAAATCAGAAACCTTAACCCTTAGGAAGCATTTGCATATATGTAGAGGGTGTTGCGTAGGTGGTGGGTTGGGCTTTTTCTCTTCAAGTGAGATAGAAAGTTGCAGAGGTCTCCCAGTGCCACCTCCTCAGGCGAGGTGTCCCTGTGGTTTTGGGGGATGGCTGCAGAGGCCAGCAAGAGGAATCCCCTTTTCCCATGATCATCCATCCAAGTCATAGAAAAAAAAAATTTAAGAATTGGAAAAAATATTAAATAAAAATAGAAGTGCTTGGCATTTGGGAGGAGGGGGCGTTTGCCGGGAGTGCCACAAGCGCCGGTGGCACAAAGAGATGCAGTTTGTCCCCGCCGCAGCATCTTTCACTCGGGTGCAGACAAATTGATTTGCAAAGGTTGAGGCTGGCAGCTCAGCCTGCTTTGCATAGCCAGCGCTCCCTGGCCACACAATAAAAAGTAGCCTGGCAAACAGAGGCACGCAGCGGGAACTGGCCGGTTCAAAGTCCAAACCCCACACCCCCTCACCCCAGTCTGGTTTGAAAGGTCACTGTGTGTCTGGGAAAATAGTCTCAGGATACGATCCTTTATTAAAGGTCACTATTTTTCAACGGCACTTAACACACACTTGCACACAAATTGAGGCTGAAAAAAAAAAAAAAAAGGAAAAAAAAACCTGGGGGCTGCCTTGCATTGTACATTGTGCTCTCAAGATTTATGTCTTGTGGTCACCAGCAGTAAACACACAGTGCTTCAGTATTAAAGTTCACATTAATCCAGGTTTTTTCCCCCCCTCCTCCTTTAAATCAGCCTCCCCTCTTTGCAAGGCAAACAGTGGCAAGGCAGGACTTTAACTAATCGCTTTTGTTTTTCCTCCCTGCCATAGGGCTTTATCTTCCCATGTGTTTTTTTCTGTATTTTTTGTTTGGGTGCTGGCATTGGTTTTCTGCGTTGCTTGGAGGTTTTGGTCTGCGGATGCAGGCTTTTTGTTTTAACCCAAGGATCTCTGCAACTCATGTGTATGCAATATACCAAATATACTATTTATGCTATAGGACAGATATGGAAAGATTATTTAACAGAGGGGTTTTTTTCTTCCCAAGTCCTACAATAACACATTACAATGAGAAATACAGTGATTAAAACCAGAAAGTAGAAACCTTTTTTTCCCCCAGACATATCTGGTTTATCTTTCCTTATGCAAATACCTTAAAAGCAAAACAGCCATTCCTACTTTTCCTCCCAACGATACTTTACTGCTCATTCACAAAGAACTTGAAAGAAGTTGTGTTAAATTAATAGCTGAGCAAGTTTTAATGAAGACACTAAGAGTTTCTAAATTAATTTCTACAAGAATTGAAAAAAAAAAAAAAAAACACACCAGTGAATTTCAACTAGGAAGCAAAGAATCCAATGTTTTGGATTTCCATTTTGCTACATAACAGTTTCACAAATATTTGCCAATAGTAAATTTCCAAGCTATCAAAAGCACATTATTTTTTTCTGATTAAAACAGCTGCAAAAATATACACATGTAACTGTGAAAACATCCCCGGCTCCTTGTAACACCCCAAAACAAAAATGAAAGATTTTTTTTCAAATATAGACTAGTAAAAAGTAAACTATTTCACACAGCAAGCACTAATATTTTGCCATTAAATACTTTAAGCCCTTTGTCCGTTGAATTTGCACCTCGCTGGGGTCAGAGTTGTTAAGGGTGAGCTCTTTTGTAAATGCCTTCAGCACTGCTTCCCAGCTACTGATTGGGCTCTCATTAGCCTGGCCAGGCCTTAAACAGGGCACTGGTGATGGTGGCTGGGAAAATCACCATGCAGGGAGGTAAAGGGGAAATGAGAGAGGGAAGGTAGAAGTGAAACTCCTTGAAACAGATAAGCCCGGGGGCTGGGTTTTAAAAATAAATAAATAAATAAATAAGTTATTTTCAGAGCTCATTAAGCACGCTGGGCTCAGGCATCTTATAAAGCCTCTAGGCAGAGGATGAGATTTTATAGGCATTTTTAAATACGTATAAAAATATACAAAGATTCAAACTGAGCTCCCACCCCTCCCCTCTGGAGCAGCCCCATTCCCACAGTCTCACCAACACCAAGGTGTTCCTGAGGATAGGGAATACATACAATTTTCTACCAGTTTGATCCTGTTTTCCCCTTCTTCATCCTGTCCAGGACAGGAACAGGTCAGCTTATGGACACTTCTTTACAAAGTGTTTCAGTGCAATGCTATTAAACACAAATTTCTGGCATATATATGCTTTTGAAAGTTTATTTTGAATGCTTTAGTGATACCAAGAAAAAAAAATACCAGGGCATGTCCAAGTGTGAAGGTAAAACATGCAGGTAACATCCAGCAGCATCCCCAAGAGTGCTTTCTAGCCTTAGAACAGACCCAAAAAATTAAAGGGAAAAGAAAGAGCAATGAGGGCCTCTCTTTCACTCTCCAGTGAGGCTGCAAGCAGGAGCAGAACATGGACCCAGGCCTATGTTGACCCATCACCGGGGACCCTCAGAGGGGACTTCTAGGATTTGAGGACCAGGGCTCAGGCAGTAAAAGGCAAATGCTGCCCATTGCCATATCCAGCCCAGGTAGAGTTTGCCCTCTCTCATGGGGCACAATGGTCCCCCCAAAGCCATTAAGGGAAGATCTGGAGTCACACAGAAAGGAACAGCACCATGTTGGCACCCAGGCCGGGGACCTCCATGCTCAGGCACATTAACGCTCATGGTGAAGCACAGCAAGCCCGTCCATGTCTGCAAATGGGACTTTTGGGACAGCAGAGGATGAAGAGCCCAGGTTCAGAAAGAGGTTAGTGAATCATATGACTAGGAGATTGGGTCTTCTTCCCCCATTGTGACCACTGCCTTGATTTTTGTGTGCCATTCTCCCCCTTCTCCAGACCCTTTGATTTGCTCCTGAGCTCCAGCATCATCTACAGTGATTCATGTCAGCCATGGTGACACCCACTGCCTGGCTCAGCATCATTCGGAAGGCACCAGCCATGCCTCTTCCTAACCTTGCGTGAGCCTGATTGCTCTTGGCCGGGCAATGCAGCAAGTCCATCAGCTACCAAAAAGCTCCAAAGGAGAGCCACCAGCAGCAGATCAAGATGTAATGGAGAGCCATACACAGCATTTCCCTGCACCCCCAAATTCAAAAGAGCAAGTACTTTCCTAAGGCCCCAGCACCAGGAGTCAGAACATTTACGTTAAGCAGTTGATGGGGTTTGCAATTTTTTTTATTTTATTTTTTTAATTTATGCATACAAGGTTTACCACAAGCAGTAGATTACTTCATCTCCTAAAAAAAAAAAATCTACTCTTAATCCCTAGGGCATTTCCAAGCACAGAAATAGTCAATAAAAAGGTACTTCTCCTGCTAAGGAGACCTTCCAGTATCTTTTTATGCACAGCTTCCCCAACTGAGGGCAAGCTGGTGGCCTCAAAAAAGGATCATGCACAAAAATATGTACTCAATGGAAATTTCCACTGAGGGGATGTCAGGATAACCACAACCATGCCTGTCCCCATGCAGCAAGCAGCCTTTCTGGCCAGCCCCCATGGGCTTAAATTGATGCAGGCTTACACAGAAAGAGGAAGGACCTGGGAGGTGCCGGCCCCTTCCCAGCTCACACATTCTCACCCACCCTACAGCAGTCACCACTGCCAGCACCTGAGGTTTGGTGTAACAGTAATTATACCCAATTTGATAGCCTTTGGATGCAATGTGGAAAGGAGCTGTCTCAAATTACAAAGTTTTGCCAATGATGTCAATTGCGCTGCCCAAATATCCCAGGATGGGATTAATTAATCTGCCTCGTGCAAAGCATTAAATCCCCAGCCTTCTGCACAGACCTCCTCTGGCGGTGATGCCCAAACCACACTGTGTCTCAACAAGGATACAGCGGCTAAAATAGCTCAGAGATGGACAGCATCACTCACATCCCCTCTCTTCAATAGGCAGGATACAACCAGTGAACACCAGCACTCCCTCAGTTCCCATGCCACTTTTAGCATCCTTTGGGTGAAGCAGCTCCACACTGATAGCCGGCGAAGCTCTAGCATCCTTGGGACCCTGATGCAGACAATTGTCATCCAGGCAGTAACAAGCAGCAAGAGGAGCGCTGCGATACCAAGGAGACCGAGTGTAGCAGGGCAGGAGGGTGCCAGCGAGAGACACCAATAGGTGCACACATGTCCCTCTGCCTCTGTGGTCCTCCCCGCCTCTTTTCAGCATCCTCTCCACAGGGATGCTGCGAGCACCGGGTTTGTTATGAAGCGTCTGCTGCACTGAATTCAGTCCATCAGTAAGCACCGTTATAAAAGAAAATTACATTAATTTGTGTAAAAGTGTAATAAAAAAAAAGAGAGAGAAAGAGGTGGCAGGGCTATTTTTCTTGCTTTCAGAGGAACACTGTTTTGATAGCTTATGATTATACAAGGAGTGTCAGTCAGCCAGAAGTTCCTCTCCTTTCTTGCAGCATTTGCGTTGCTGTGAGACAGCGTGATGCTCAATGCTGCTGCATGATGTGGATAATACCCTGGGAAACTCCCAGCTACACTAGACAACCCCCAAGGTTTGGGGAGTGATTGGTGTTTATGCATCAGCTAAAGGAATCATTTGAGGCAGAGGAAAAACAGCTTGGTTTGTCTTAAATAGCTTATTCAAATAGCCAACTTCTATGGGGCTTGGTAAGTACTGCTCTCCCCATTTCCGTCATCTACCTGGGGACAAAATCTGTGCAGGCACATCCACGCTATTGCTCAAACCACACACACAAGAGACCTCAATGACTCAGCCCCTAGAAGGGTTAAGATAGGTTGGAAAGTTTTATCCTCATGTTTAAAACTTTATAGGCTAGGGATGTTATTTATGAGATATAAGCAAGGCCAGCTCTACAGGGTCATTCTGGCTCACTCCAGCTGGGGATACAGCCCCTGAGTCTCTACGAATGGTACTTGCTCACCTGGGACGAAGTTGTTGCAGCCATTAATCAATGGCCAGAGCTGGCCCAAAATCCCAAAAGCTCAGAAAAAGCAGAGCAGAGGTATTGGGAAAACCAGAATGCCTCCTAACAAATAAACACTATCATCACCAAGCTTGTTCCCAATTTTCCACCCTACCGAGACACATTGGCATTGGCTGCAGGGGAAAGAGGGCAGATGCGATAAGCAACCCAAAGCATCCCTCCAGCTGCCTTTATCAGATGAAGCTACCTCTGTGCAAATTATAGCTGTAGCATCAGATAAAAAGCGTTTTTCCTTAGAATCCCCAAAACACAGTTGGCATGCCCGAGCAGGAATCTCCTGAAGGGAGACCCACACAAACCCTCATTG
This sequence comes from Neomorphus geoffroyi, assembly GCA_033558235.1. Classification (NCBI taxonomy): domain Eukaryota; kingdom Metazoa; phylum Chordata; class Aves; order Cuculiformes; family Neomorphidae; genus Neomorphus; species Neomorphus geoffroyi. The sequence goes on along the minus strand of JAUMJM010000005.1, from coordinate 94,880,804 downwards.
TTGTAAGCCTAGAACTTCATAGTTTCAGCAGAATTTGATTCAGAATGAAACTGTCCTGACAGACAACCACCCCAAAGTCTCCGTTTTACAGACCTATATTGCTTTTAACAATAACCAAACTCCTTGCACCTAGACCCTGCACGATCCGTTTTGCCTTTCTTGTGCAACCAATCAGCTCTGAACAAATCTATAAAAATCTTTTACCATTTGCATGATACTTCATACTTCTGCTGGTCGCTTGAAAAAAAATTCCCATGTGACTCTAACCTGAATTTAGAAAGAAAAAATTTGGGAAGGGAGAGTGCCTGCCTCGTCTCGGTTGTGGCATGGTGGTCAGAAACAGGAACTGCTGCATCTCACCCTCTTCTGCTCCCATCCCCGGCTCCAAGGCCAACTGCAGCTACCAGGAGCCTTCCCACAGTGCAACCAGCACCACGCATGGTAGCTGCTTTGGGGCAGCCTCCCCAAAACAAGGATGCTTTCTTACGGGGTACATGCATGTGAATACACACACACACACCCAGAAACCCGAATTTAATTTCAGAAAAATGCGGGTTTTGTTTGCAGAAGCTGGAAAGGCTGGTCTTGACATCTAGGGGATTGGTTCCCCAGACCTGGGCCATTTGCTGAGAAAACTCAGTCTTCTTTTCAGCAACAACTCAAGATCTTGGACTCATCACTTTTCTCCTCCGTTCCTCAGTGTCCTTCCTCTCAAATTCTGCTGGTAGCAATTTCTCACCCTCGCATAAGAAACATTAATGCTTGCAAATTACCTTTTATCATACCACATGCTTCTGCCCAAAGATCCCACTTTTGTGTTGTTATTGTCCAGCACAACAACAATATAAAGTATCACACATTGCATTATATTAAATTCTGAAAAGGAAAGCACTTTTGAAATAAGATATCTAAGGACATCATCCGAAGTGCTAAGCATCTTGGAAGGAGGACTGTTCAGTCAGGGACACAGAGCACACTGGGGTCCGCTTGCATAGCCAGGCCAGCAGTGCAGGGGATGATTCCTGTGAGCAGATCTGTACACCTGCCTAAAAATTAATCAAGGCAGAGGAGATCAATGGATCAGCCCTACAGGTGAAGGCAAGAGTGGAGTTACATCTCTTAGAATCTTGTGAAAAAAATCATAAAGCTACAGTAGGATCTCCTACTGCATCAAGCCTCCCAACAAACTTCAGGCAGCTACCAAACCAACTGAAATAAAGTTATGTTATACACAACTGAAAGCTATTTCAGGCTTTCAGATTTCCAGATATGAAACTTATGAACATTTACACATTTGTCCTAGCCTTAGTCAGTAAAAGCAGTTCCCTTTAAATGGGCAGTAAATATTCACTGGCAAAGATCTGCAAGACCATCTCTGAGATTTTAATTTCTTGGAGGATGGGGGAGAAGTGTTGTTGGCGGGGGGAGGAGGGGGCCTTTAGGATTTTTTTTTTTAATCTTTCTGCCTCCATTTAAACAATACATTTTCTTGTGTCCCACTTGAGTGAACACCAGATCTTGATATGAAGCATCAGAAGTCAGTCTGTGCCAGAAAGACAGATACTATAAATGGCCAAAGGTCTGATTTGGCACTGAGCAAACCCTGAAATATTATTTTTAAATTGGTATCTATTTTCAGATGTGCTTCTATGCTGCTGAAAGAGGATTAAATGTCATGCTGTTGGTGCATTTTGCTAGCTCAAGCTCAGTGCCAGAGCCATGCAACTAAAGAAAAGTCTCCAAAGTTAGTGTGAGTCTGAAGTAAATGAGCCCACAGCCAGAGGCTCTGACTTCTGGCAAGGAAGAAAAAAAAAACTGTAGTGAGAAGCCGTTCAAAGCATCTTCTGGCTGAGGACACTGCTGTGGTCCAACTCAATTCCCGGCTCTGCCCTGGCCACGCAGCAGTATTCAGACACATTGTGTTATGCTGAGGACCAACCTGCCACTATTTAGTAATTAAAAGCATTGAGACTAACACCACCTCTGTGCCTTGTTTTTTGCTGAGAAAACCCAATGAGAAAAAAAAAAATTGCAGCACTCATACGGAGAGTGAGATCTGCCTCAGACTTCCTCAGGGACAATCCTTTCTTCATCTCGGCACTGTTTTCAGTCTGTTACCTGCATTACGTCAGTACAAACCCTGATTCCAGTCTGTATACTTATTATCCTATGTAACACAATTGTAAGTCCTAGAGTCCTCAGCAGACAAACTGCTCCCTCAGAGCCACCCACTGCAGCATACACACACTGCTCACCAGAGAAGATGACTTCCCATGGGTTCATCTCTGCTTCTTGCCCCACACTCTCACAAAGCTTGTAGAAAGCCACAATCTCTCTAACACTTGTTTTTACCAAAACCATCCAAGCATGCTGCTGTTAGACACCAACCTTCGTGAGCAAGCAAGAGAACTCAGGAGCTTTTAAAAGTATGCCATCTCTCTTTAGGTACCTGGTTCCCATCTCCTGAGTGGATGGCTTTGGGATTCAGCCTTGCCCCTGGAGGTGATGGCAGCATCGTGAAAGACCAGGAGCATTTTGTTTAAATGCTTAGTAAAATTGCTTGTGGCAGTTTGCTGTTGTTTCAGGGCAAACTTATAGTTACAGGCAAGGCAGGGGGAATCCTGGAGCTCAAAGTCTCTGTTTCTCTTTTAGGAAGAGGGCACAAAGCCACCTTTTTTGTTTAAAATCACACAAGTCACTATTTTTTTCCCCAACAGCACAGAAGGTTTCCTACACAGCCAGGCCACGGACTCCTGACTTTCCCCGAGGAGCTGGCCTTTAGGGCCATGACACCCCTCAACCCCTCAGCAGAATTATTAATCCCTCCATTAATCTGCCAATGGGGACCAGTTGTGGCAAATGCTTTTATGACCAGTGATCAGACAGGGAAGGAGCACAGGAGAGCAAAGCTTATCGGATGTAGGAAGTGGATCAGCCATCACACAACAATAATTTTTGGTCATTACTTCTGTAAACTAGATTTGAACTGGTGACCTCCAGCAAGCACGTTGGTCCCCTGAGCCCCCCAGTTCCCCCCTATAAAAGGCTCTTATTTTAACTAGTGACTCCATACACGTCTCAGCCCTTCCTCTCCCCGACACTTTATGTCCCAGCATTGACATATGGTTGAACCGATATCCTTCCTCCGTTTCCTTTCTCATTGCTAAATGTCCAGTAGGATTGCACAAAAGCACCCAACAGGAAAGGTCAAGCTGTGTTTCATGCCTGAGGTCTAGGATTACATCAAATTCTTAACGTTCATCTGTCCTTAGCATCAAGTAAGCACTTCCCAGTTTCAGCTTAGTCATAGCCAAAGCAACAGAAACGTTTTCACTTGAGTTTGCCCTACTCTTGCCTTTAAAAACCCCACTAGATCATTCCCACATCCCTGTAGGGAGCAGGCTGAATCTGAGCTCAACAGGGCTGTGCGGGCAGAGACCTACAGAGCTGCCAAAGGCAAATTTAAGACTCGCCAAAGCTTTCTACAGCTCAAATTTGCAATTCACTACAATATTATTGACTAAAGAAATAATCTTGGAAAAAGCTTTGAACATTTCCAAGCAGCTGGAGAACTAGCTCGGATTTTTCAAACTTTGAAAATTAAAACAAATTAAAAAAAATCTCCTAAAAATGCACAGGCTTTTGATAAAAACGTTTAAGAGGAGATCTGACACCAAGGGATTTAATCAAAGTCCATGCAGTAATAACACTCTAAATTTATTGATACGCTTAAATGGCTCCTAGGTGTTTCGCAAATATTAATGAATTTATCTGTAAAATCCCCTCATGGAAGGGGATCCCTGGAACTGTATCCCTGGGTTTGTGCCTCAGATTAAAACTTCCAGATCTCACAAAACCTCATCTAAAACCAAGAATTAAGCCCACATCTCCAACAAATGTTTTACCTGCAGGTAAGCCCTGTCCAAGCAAGCTGAGCCAGAGGCAAGGTACTTTGATTTGCACCACTTGACTTTTCCCTAGGTTGAGACCTTGCTATGCCTACACTTGTGTTGTTGACAGAGGTCTCCACAAAATACTTATCACAGTGATCTCAAAGTAGAAACATTAAGTAATATTGTGCCAGCAATGCCCATTGCACTTTGTTTCTCTACCTGTTCTCCAGCCATCCCCGGAGAAGGTGCTTCCTCTCCCTGTGTCCCAAGGGCTCTGCACCCCACTGCACAAGCTGAGCACTATTATTTAACCTGGGCTGACTTCTCACAGGAGCAATTAAAGTCTTTAAGATCTTACCTGCGTTTCACCAGAAGTCTGCTCATTAAAACAGTTACTCAGTTATTCCTGAGCCCCAAAGTATTAAGATGCAAAGGAAACAATTGACTGGCTCTTTTTCCCTTCCATGACAAATCAGGTATTTGACACAGCTAAAGCTACTGTTAAGGCCACTCACGATAAAAAGGGAATATGATCTAAGCAGGATTACTATTTCAGGTTTATCAGGTAATAATTAAACAATATCCAACCCTGTGATCAGGCTACTTCCTTGTCTACTTCAACTTCAATGCAGGCTAAGCCCAAACCATGCCTCTTCTGCCACAGGCAGCAGTTAGCTGAGCAAAGCGAGTACAACAAAGTGCTGGAAAGGACCCCAAAAAAATTGAGCCTCTGTAAGGAAAATGTGGGTGTCGCCACTATCTCCCTTCAGCTACCTGGCAGAACAGGCACTTCCAGAAGCTGAGTAGGGTCCTGGCAGAGTTCAAGTAGCTGAGATAGTAAAGGCCTGCCATGACAGTAGGAAAGAAGAAGCTGTGTATGGAAAATTTAATCTCCGCAACAGGCTTACTTGGTAAGCACTGGGAATACAGGACATACAGCATCAAATGAGAAAATTATAGGACTGAAAACTGCTCTAGAAATATTAAAAACAGTGTTAGTGTAACATTAAAACTCCAACGGACAAGCTTAAATAGCTTTCCAGATGAAGAAAGGATGTACAACCACAGAGGCAAGTGCACAGGGTCTGCCAGAGAAGGACCTGCCGAAAACAAAGATCTGGGCTTCATTCCCTCTGCAAGCTGTCCTCAGAGGCAAGTCCTACGTAACCCCTGACCTGTGGGACATTACATTGCCAAAGAGGAGGGATCAGGAGCAAGGAACGCAAGAATAATTTTCCCTTATCTTTACTATAGAAGAGATTATTCCTCCCCAGTGTAGAGCAGTTTAAATAACAAAGACTAGGGGAAATAAGATACAGTGCATACACTGCGTTCTAATAGCTGCGTGCAGGATATTCTGTTTGTTTGTGCTTTCCGCCTCCACGGTGATGTTGGTGGACACTCTGGCCAAGGCTGTATGGACATCACAAGTCTGGGTTTCACCACAATCTCCTTACTACTGAAACTGTATTGCAGATTGAATATCATTGCAGGAAGACCCAGTAACTCTACCTACAAGTATCTTCATCTTGAAGGCAGGGAGAAGGATGTGAGTACCTACAGTTATTCAAAAAAATCAAAGGTAATCCTATAGTAATTAGACTTGGCAAAGTTGGACTTGTGTGCTATATTTTAAAGGGCTCTTAAAAGAAGGTGTTGTCATCACTGCAAATCAATGATCAACAGGTACCGAAAGCAGCTAGAGAGGGAAAAGCCACTGCTTTCTCACTAGAATAAAGTGGTGCTAGGGCTGGTCTTTCAATGGGTGGTCAATTTCAAGCCTGCTTATCAAACACTATCAGGTAGGAGTTGTCAGAAAGGGTCAATAGAGCATCCTCCAAGTGGTTGTTGAAGGAGCAAAACTATGCATGCCTTTCAGATGAACCAAAAAAACATTTTAGTAATTAATCTACAGATTTGGAGTGTGGTTTATTTGAAGAGTATTTTTAGAGTGGGGTTTTTAAATTTGTTTTTCAGTAGTTTAACAATGTTCCGGGCCAAATTCCAGTCTCAGTCACCTGAAGGCCCAGGTAGAGGAGACACATAACTCTGCACAAGGTGTCATGAAAACACCAGGAAGGCAAGGACAGGTAAAATCTTTATTTTTCCATAGCCATTTCCATCTTTCATGTAGAAAGGCTGGATGGAAAAACAAAAATAAAGACTTTGTGGTAAACACAGGCTAGTGAGATTGAGTGTTATTACTAAAACAATGGGTCTAATCCTGGGATGTGCTGAGTACTTCTTTAACCTTTCCCAGCTCCTCCAGTGTTGAAGTTGTTTGGAACCCAGAAAGACGTTTTCGCACAAAGAGAGGGCATAGTTCAGACTTGTCAAAGACTTCCCAATTTAAGCTATCCCTCAACTGATAATTTGGGTTTTGATAAAAAAAGTACAACAAGAGTGAGGGAAAGCTCAGCCTTTCTTGAAAGGGAGTGGAGAGTTACCTAAGGACTTCCTTTTTTGACCAAATGGGTCAGCTTTTACTTTTCTATAAGTTGTGTAAGAGTAATCAACTTATAGACAGCTCTAGAGATAATAAACAAGATATCTATTCTCTCTGCAAGCTAATACACACTGAGCTCTCACTTTAAGCATCCATTGACTTTAGGAAGGGCTACAAACACTTTATGTGCTACGCACCCATTGGAAAACTCAGAACATTGGCTTCCAATTACCCAAGTAGTAAAAGAACCCATATTCCTAGCAAATAGGTAACATTATTTTATTCAATGGACGTGGATCTATCAGACAGGAGAAAAATGACAGTGAGAAGAGGAGGTTAAAATGACATTAACCATCTACAGACTCCAGGCAGCAAAAGGCACTGTCTTGACCCACAGCACAAGTGAGGCCAGGCAGACTCCCAGTCCATCTGGGAAGCATTAATGGTTTTGCCCTCACTTTGGATGAATTTTGCTAAGAGAATCTTTGCAAAAATTCCAGAAACCCTTGAAATGAGAAAGAGGTGTTTAAAAGATTAAGAGACGTCTCCCTTCAAGTCAAAGTTCCATTCTTGGAAAAAACCTATGTTTCATTTGTGCTGTCCTTCCTGAAACTGCAACAGCTGCTAAAATTAGGAGCACTGTTGCTGCAAAATCCACAAAGGAGTTAAGATCTTGGTTATAAAGCTTCCCAACCCATCACCCATTGTGCGATAAAAATCCTTCTAAGTAGGCACTCTCCTTTACCCTCAAGCACCTTCTTTAATTGTGTCTTTGACTAAGAGCAAATCATTCTGCCTCTTAATATCAAGTTTGATTAAGTTAATCTTGATGTGATATCATGAAATAATATTTACTGCTCTCCAATAATTTATGTAAATAGCTTCCCCTTTCACCCTAGCCATACAGGATGACAGGTGATTCAGTGCTGCTGCTCCACGTGCACATCTGTGGCCAACACATATTCCTTTACACTGTGTCTCTGCAGAGCATCTAACGGATCGAGTCACTGCGTTAATAAAACATATGGCTCAATGATGATGAAGCCTGTCTTCCTCTTTGGCCTCAACCTCCCACCTGCTTCACAACCAAACAAAAGAATGCTTTTTTTTTTCCCAAAAAAGCCTTTAGACAGTCACTATTATTGTATTTAATACTGTATTTTGCTGTTAAGTAAAGAAAGCACAGCACACACAGCCAGCTAGCCAGCCACCACAAGTAATTTCCAACAGGCTGAGAAACCGCACTTACTGATCTGAACTTGAAATATGCACACTCAGACAAATTAACACCACAGCACCACCACAGCCACCACTGCTCCTCTCAGATTTAAGAAGAGCCTGAAGTCAGTACAGACAGGATGAGATAAGGAGGGAGATAGGAGGAACCACATACAAGTAAATAACCACCTGCAATCATGAACGACTCATCAGCAAGGAAGTCCAAGCCAGATGCAAACTACTTGAGGCCTCAGAGAAGCAGTTGCACTTAAAGACATGGTACAGCAGAAGGAGACAACCCAAACCAAGTTGAGGTATGCAGAGGACCTTGGCTCCACCAGAATGAAATGCATGTTCTGCTATAAACAAGCTTTGATCATCTCTGTCCTCAAGGTGTGTCATCGTTTTCAGCAAATGTATCACTTGGAGATCTCCACAGGAGTAAAAAACACCCCATCAAATCCTTGGCTTACATCGATTCACAGTGACCCCTGTGAGCAGGTAGATGGGGACCACAGGAAAAGGACAAGCAAAGGGGTGCTGAAGCACCCATGAAAGTGACTGATATGTGTTCCTGCTTTCCTCTGTGTGGTGGGAGACCATGACACATCATCTCAGGTTATATCAAGCTGTCAGCAGTGTTTACTATCCCATATAATTTCCATCACTCTCCTAGTGAGCTACCTCCATGGGGACACACAGCACTAATCTCCACATCTCAAAGTGCAGCACTGAACTTTGTATGATTTTGAATAACATTTCAAATACCATCAAACTCATAACAACTGTGAACACAGCAACCATTGTGTGCTTCTGAACAGCTTCCACCTGATCACAACTCTGAATACACGCTAGACTTTTTTAGGTTGTATTTTCTGAGCATGCATTTACAAGATGAGGCACTTCGGAGCAGGCACCTATTGACTTGTGGGAGGGTTAGGAAATAATCCATGGGGATATCAGTGTATTTTTATTCGTCTTACTTAATTTACAATAGCTCACATGCCTTGATTCGTTTTTTAGAGAGGATTGCTAAAAACCGGAAACTCTTTCTGCACATAAAATATATAACACAGCTGCCAGAAATGTAGTTTTCCTCCCATTAACGCATCCACACAGTGTAACCCATTTCTTTTGGAAAGTGCTTCCATGACCATTTGCAACTCATCTTTGCAAATAAGAACACCAATTAGTGTCCGGTGCAACGATGATGTGTATGATCGCAAGGAAGAAAGCGAGAGAGGACAGCTGTCCCCTAGAAACTTGATTGAGATTACCTACTCATTAGTACCAGACCATCTAAACAGCCACCAGATGGTAACAACTTCCAGTCAATAATGTGACATGTTTTGCAATCACCAAATCCCTTTGCAAAAACAGGGCAGGACAAATCTTATCGCCTGAGCACTTGGGCAAACTGGTGAAGAGAGGCAGAGAAGCTTGGCAGCAGCGGTAAGAAGAGTTTGTCCACACTTGTTCAGCCTGGTAGCTATGGGAGAGAGTCGGGCAAGCGTGTTCAGGGCTAAATCAGATTTGGGACATTCAGGCCTAAACGAGGACCTTGGAGCAATTCGTGTTCCTCCTTTCTCATGTCATGGTATCCTCCTCAACAACATAAGCTTAATGATGATTTCTATATTTTGCAGAATATTTTCAAGTCTGTCGGCAAGCATCGTTACAGGCTGGATTTTGGTCACCTTATAGTAAAGCTCTCAACTTCAATAAAACTGCCACAGATGCCCATCTTTCCACTGCAGCATGCAAATCTATGCCCTATCCAAGTATGTGTGTATATATATATATATATATCAGTAGTTCTAGCTGTAGGGAGGATCTGGACTAGGAAAGACAACAACAAATTTGTGCGAAGGTTTGTAGTAAAGCATAGCACTCGGTCTTACTCCCAGCTCCAGAATGTTTCCCATTACTGTGAATTCCGCACAGGCTGGCTGTTTTAAACTGGATATCCTCCCTTCCTGGTGATCATGAGCAAATTGACATGGATCATCTGAAAATGAATTGTTCAGAGCCAGAACTGTCTCCATGAAAGGCCTGTAATACTGAAACCAGGTTTTTACAATACAGAAGAAAAAAAGTTTCAGAAAAACACCTATGTTGTATTTTACTGGTTTGAGGGGGGTTTTTTCCTCCTATCATTTTTTTTGTCTAGGGATAATTTCAGCTTTTCTGCATCTCACCCACACATTTTTGCAGGTTCTGGCTTCTGATTTCATTGAACTCTCTGCACTTGCACAGATGGAGCAAAGCCCACTGAAGCCAACAGAATGATTTTCAACAACCTCAAAGGCATTTGGATCAGGACCTCCATGCATAATCTTTGTACAAAATCAAATGGAGAGCTACTGTCATAGGGCACAGTTATGTGGAGACTCCTGTCAGACCTGCAAGTCCCCCCCAAAAGAGTGGGGGGGGGACACACTTGCCTCTTGGAGACAGGCAAACATTAGCTCTGAAGGGGATTGTCCTAAACTGAGCTGCAGAGCATCAAGCTCAGAATACCACTGGGGTGAACGCAAGATGTCCTCCAGCAAAACCCAGGTATCACCTATGTAACTTGGTTAATTGATAACAGCAGTGATCTCCTAATCAACAAGTCTGTCCAACACGGAACTAGAAAACAACCAGGATGTTCTGTACATCTGAAAGATGCTTTATGTGCAATAGCTCTGTACCCAGTAAAATTTAAATATGCAAAACCAAAAGGTGGCATATAGTTCACTACATACTTGAGTGAAACACAAGGCTCTAACTACCGGCATTAAATCACCCCATTAAAGAGACATTGCCACTCTCCTCTGTACCTCACCAGTCTATGAAAACTGCAGCCAGGACAAGTACTGACCACACTCCACACATTTAAACAGCCAGAAGCAGCCCTGTGCACCAGGACTCAGGTACGAGGTCTGACCAGGGCCGTAGGAGGCCTCAGACAAGGTCTTCTACCATGCACGCAGTATTCTCAGATAAAGGCAGCTATGGGACATGGTCCTCCTTGCACTGCCCTGGTTGCCCAGGAGGAAGGGGAAATGCCCGTAAGAAGCCTTGATGTGCTTTGTCCATCCCTACTGATAACTTAAAAACCTGGAAAGCAGCAGGGAAAAGAGCAGTAGGACTGCTTTCTGCAACACGCCGCTCAAAAAAAACCTTACTTACCCTAGAGCTCTGCTCGAAAAAGGACACGAGCACAGACAGAAAGCATGGAAAACAGATAAAATTTTGCAGTCTGCAAGGCTTGAAATCACCAAGACCATGAAGATACAGCTAAAAGGTACAGACATACTTGTCAGAAAGCAAAGCCTTAGTTAGACTCAACTAATCCCCTCCCACATCGCTGGCTTCTAGCTGTGCCCTTTAGAGCCAGTAGGTTTGGACCACTAAAGCTGAGGCTACATCTCAGCTCACAAGGAAGGTCTAATTCCAGCCTCTGGAGAGCACAACAGGGAGCCCATCAGCTCTCCCTTGCAACAGAAGCAGATTTGCAACAGTCAAGACCCCTGTCTCATCCATGAAACAGCATGTGTGCCAAACCTGGCTGACAGCAGTACCTTAAGTTAAGAAAAAAGGCTATAAGTACTCATCCTACATGCAAAGAAGTTGCTTGACTTAGTACACAGCAGGGTGCAAGCATCCAAATTCACTGCTGGTGCAATAGTACAAGCCCAGGTGTTGGAGGTGGAAACTGCACACACAAAGGAAATCCAAGGCAGGGTCACACAACAGCTCTGGGAAAGCCCGGTGTCCCCTGTGCAGACAATCTGCTCCAGCAGAACTGGGATATTGCCCCATCATTTCAATTGCAGGTACCTCCACACCCATTGCAACACAAGGCAGCACTTATGCCAACGCAACCCCGTGAAGACTCGTACCTCCATATTTTCACACAGCAAACAATTGTAGCCAAGCCATAAACCTCTTTAAAAAGCCATAGAGCTTCACAAAAGCCTTCTCTTAATAGATTATTTGCACCAGCCTTGCAGTTTCAGCAAGCGATATACTGTAATAAAACCCATTCTCATGCTATTTCAAAACTCCTCATCAACACTCGCCGCTGCCCTGCTAGGGTTTTATTTGCCAGGTTATTCGAACAAGGAGGGTACGTTCCAGTTGCACAAAATGCAAACGGGGAGCCCTGGGCCATTTTACCACCCACACAGTTAATTACACCTTCATCAGCCAGCAGAGGGTTGGGTGTAGAGGATCCAAGCCCTCCCGCAGCTAGCAGAGACATGAAGACCGGTTTGCACTGGGATACACATCCCACCAGCACCCTGTATCACAAGCTGGGAGAGTCACAAGTTAATTTTTACACATCAGGTGTTCATAAACCTTAATGGAATTTGGTTTTTCCCTCAACACCAAAGCTCCCATGCACTCGGACTGTGGGTTTGGGGTTTTTTTTGCATATGTCACTTTGACACAAATTTGTCACATTAAATGAATTTAAGTTTGTACTGTTAATAATTGGAAAATGCACAAAATTTCAGATTTTGATGAGAACCACTCAGATAGTCATGACCAGGTCTTGTGATCTGACCATTTATTCACCATTTCCCTCTTCCCTTCGTAAGATGCTTCCAGATGAACTTTTTTCCTTTTGTCAACACTACTAAGCTTAAAGGCAAAAGCAATGCCTGCCATAGAGAAAGAAAAATAAACATTGGCCTGTTACAAATGTATATTTATGGTGCTTCCAGGGTCTGGTTTCAGCAGTCAGCTCTCTTCCACTCAAGCCTGCATTCTCCAAGTCATTGCTCTCCAAATCATTCATCTCAATCTCTGAAAAAATTATGCTTTGTGTTTTCTGTACAGAAATCTCATTCTAAAGGAAGGTCAGTATGCCTGCACAATTTTCTTAAACTACAAGTGTGGAGAGCACAGAAGAAAAATATAACCCTTCTAAATAAAGAAGAGCCTACTTTATTAGCTGCTAATTGAGAGCTACATGGCTCTTAATACTGAAAATTTATTTCTAATAGTGTGGGGGATACAGGCATACAAAAGCTCTTGTCAGCTTGGTCTTAAAAAAATAGTAATGTAGTTGCATTGCACATACACAATATTATATCCAGTGAAAGCAAAAGACAATATGAAGTTATCCTGAACTTCTATCTTGGCTGCCTGCCACTACTTACTGAGGTTCATGTGTGCTTGCTGTCGTTGGGCTTGTCCTCTCTGGCAGAGGTTTGGGGAGTGGTGGGAAGAGATGATAGGAGAAAATGTTGTCAGCTACCATAAGTCTGTAATTGACACAGCCACTTACTGAGCATTACTGCCCTAAGAGGAGTGTCCAAGGTAAATTGAGTTACTTTGAGTAACCTAAACCCCAGGTTATTCACCATTAGGATTTCCCCACCCTCCTTCCCCCAGCTGAGTTGAAGCTCCAGCAGACAGTGCTCCAACCCTATGCCTCAGACACCCAAACTTGTGAGGTTTAGTGCATCAGAAAAGGGGACAAACTCATCCATGTAGGAAGAGACCTGCAGGTCCCATCCACAGCTAGGGAGCTTCACTGTGCCCTGGGGCCTCCAACCCTCAAATGCAGACCCAGAAGTGCTGCAGTTGCTTCCTCCAGGCATCACAAATCTTCTCTCTAGCAGCAAACAACAGATCCTACCTGGGTTATTCAACTTTATCCAAGCAATTCTAACGCAACTAACTCAGCACCTGAATTCAGTGGAAACATACTAATCAACACCCTGCCTTTGCATCGTCTCAGGATTGCTAATGGTGCAGACCTTGTTTGCCAGACAGACTTACTAGGACTTACTAGGACCCACCATCACCCATTAAGAGAGGTGGGTCCGGTGAATTCGCATGGTCCTATCCTAAAATCCCAGGCTTTATTGACACACCCTCCGATATACCCTCACATCCCCATGCCTCCAGACACATGGCTTAACACCAGGCATCTGGGCTGATGGATCTAGGTTGATGACACCAGTATTTCCTAGTGCTGCAGATCATCTCCTTAATTTCTAAGAAACATTGCAAGAAACAGTAAGGGAAAAAGGATCATGGTCTTATGGACATCAGTAGGACATTCGTCATCATGAGTTTGCTCCTAGAGTTGATCCCCAAAAAGAAGAAAGAAACTGACTACTTTAAGGCCCTCAAGATTTATGCTTGATATACTTTTATTGCCAAAATAGAAGCAATTCTTCTCAGGCTGGAAATAGAAGTGACAGCCTTTGCCAAAACCAATTCCACAGATTCATACAAGTAGGCTTCCAGCACTGAAGGCAACAGGTCCCCATCACAGTCTACATCCATTGGTACAGATGTCGAGGAAAGGTTTACCATTATCTATCAATTTTAGACTTCTCTTCATGAATTGCCACTCAAATTACATAAGCCTATATGGAGCATTTTTTTTTTTATTGGATGACTGAAAACAGGCATTCATGTACTAGTTTAACCATCTAATTGCCAGCTAATCTCTTCAAATTTATGATTCACCTCAAGTGAGATTGACATCCAAAATACTATTTCAGCTCCTGCAGTTTCAGTTTGGTGTCCAGCTGAGCATGATCCGGTTTGAACAAAGAGCTTGAAATACTCTACCTACCTGTATTTTGGATGTGTTAAAAATAATCTACAATAAGCATAGATCTGGAGAAATCTGATGGAATTAACTCAGATTTCAATGCAATGTTTTATAATGTTATTAGAAAAAAAATTTCTGAAGAAAACTTCTGTCTCAGAGTAATACCCCCAGCTCAGCATAGCACCAAGAAAAAAATTATTCATCCCAACCGGAGTTGGGACTCACCCACAGTGTCTTTAAATGGATCCAGATCTGTTCCCCCTCTTTTGTGGGGGTAATATGAGGGGTTGCTCTGACCTGGCAGAGGTATCATTCAGACATAGGTTTGCATCTCAGATCCCCCATGAGAAGGATGAGGTGGTTGTACAGGGAGTGCTGGTCCTCAGCCACTACCAAGCTGCCTTGTGGACTGCTCTCTGGGCTATCACGTATGTGCTCATCCCACACATTAAAACATGAAACATAATGCTTTCTCAGACCTCTGGATATTTTACTTCATCTCAGTATCACTTTACAGCTGCCATAAATCAAGTAGCCCCCCCCTTCCCTAATATTTTATAAACTGCAGAACATTGGAGTAGGTTTTGGCCCAACAGCCTACATATTCTATAATAAATGCCTTTCCTAATGTTGCTTTATTTTATCAATATTGCTAGACTTCTTAATGGGCCTCTAAGCTCCTGACTAACGAAATATATTATCTGTCATATTCTGTATTTATTTTTACTGCAAGGAACAATGATGCTCTATCATGACCAGCTCAGGGTAACGGAGGTCAGAGCCCCTTAATTGAAAAAACACACAGGCTGACCAGCTGGTCCCACAACCTGATGGATCACCAGCACCCAGCCTGCAGTCACAGCTTTTTGAGGTTGTGACATACCCTTGCAAGAAGGGCTCAGGCAGGGGATGCCTTGTTTCTACCTGGTGGGAAACAGCCACTAAGGGATATTATGCAGCACGTTATGGTTGAGTTTTGGGGAAAGGCAAAAAAAAAAAAAAAAAAAGAATCTCCAGCCAGGGTAGCACAAGGTTGGCTTGCCTTCAGGAAACGCCTGGTTGTATGCAGCAGCTGTGGTGCGAGTAGTACAACAAATTCACTTACTGAATGACAACAGCTTTATTGGCAAGCCAATTCAATTAAAGCCACTGCAACCAACAAAGTCGCAGGCAGCACTCACCGCATAACGAATATGGAATCATGCCTACGTTTCCCCAAGTGCCCTCAGCCCTCCCTGTCCCTCTGCATGAGAAGGAAAGGGATGAATGAATTAGGCTCAGATGATGGTAATTAATGGCTTGGCTGTCAGAGAGGCATTTTGTCAGCCCAGCAGTTGAAAGCTCCATATTACAGATAAAGTCCCAGCACTGCCCAGACAGAGCAACCCACCTCCCGTAATGGTGGGAGCACCGCTGGTTTGCATTGATCAATGTTGTGCAGTATTGATAGGTAAATAATATGTTCATTTTTCATTTTTGCAAAAATATATCCTTCAGGCTACAGCTACAGGAGCTCTGACATGAGCTTATTAAGAAAAAAGTATCCTTAATGCTGGGCTATAAACAAAACACATTCTTATAAAATATACATAAGAGTTCATTTTAGCCTTTGGTAAAATAGATAAAACCTAGATTCTTTTTTTAACACAAGATCTTTGCTTTCTAAGGCAAAATTTGAGTCCTTCTCCTCACACGCGCACATGAGATTTTCTACCATTGCTGAAAATACCCAGGTTTCATTGTCTTGTGCAGCATAACAAATAATTAACTGGTCCTGCCCAACTAAAATGACAATGATGCTACTTCCCCAAAATTTCAGTAAGAAAAGAGTTGAGCCTTAAGTCCCAGGCTCTCAAAATATCTTGCAAAGCTTCTATCATTAACTCATTTATGAATAAGAAAAAAAAAAAAGAGGGTACTGAAAGCTTCTGGGCAAAACCCTGCTAGACCAAAGCCACAAGGAGTTTCGGTAACACAGTGGCAGGGAAGCTGGACCAACACTCAAACCTGCACATCCACATCACACCGCAAGCACCCCATCTCAAGCAAGCTGGCTTTGGTCTTGGCTGGTGGTACCCTACTTCAGCCCCTCGCAGCACTCCCCTTGATGCCAAGGGGAACCAGATTCCATTAATTTTAATTTATCTTTCCATGGACATAAGAAACTTTATAGATACCCTTTTGCTCTTCTTTCCCCACTCATTTCCAAATACCCAAGGCTAGCTCAGAGATACTCAGAGTTAAGTACAGCCCTAAACTCCGCATCCCTTTTAATGTGGAGTGGAGGAAAACTGAACTCAAAGTAGCAACCAGAAAGCACTGGGTGTTTCTGGGCCTTTTTTTCAAGTTTTGCATTATGAAATAAAATCTCCTCTTTTCAAAGCACGCCAGTGTAATTGCCTGGCTGCTTTCTGTGTCAAAGTGACCAATACTTTCTGCGCCTCTGGGAATGTAAAACTGAAGAAAACATCACTCATTTGGACATTCATTATGTGACTCGTTATTGTACATTAAACATTTGTATCCTTAAAATAATGGCCTCGCTATTACCAGCCACAAGATTCCCACTTCTCAGTTCAGTTCAAAGATGAGGGCACTGCCGAAGCTCCAGCAGGATGACATCCAACACTTAGAGGACTGTAGTGCAGTGGAAAATATTTCTGATTTGTTTATATTGCAGAACATAAGCCTTTTCATTTCCAGACAGTATTTCAATATTCATTAAGCACTGGACTAATGGCACAATTCTTAATCACTCAAACAAAAAGTGATGAGAGCGGCCCAGGGTCCACAGGAGTCAAAGATGATGTTTTAATGGAGAAGTTTTTATCATGCAATCCTTGCTGCTGGAGTTACTCAAAAGTTAGTCAGGTACCCCATGCAAGAGGTGGAGATGCAAGGATAGAGGAAGGAGTAGGTAAAATAATTTCAAGATGTCCTTACGTTTCCTCCAAGCCAACACCACCAATCTCACTTCAGGCCAGCACTGGGCAAGACCATAATGGATAAAGCTGCACTGCTCTGACTGGGTGTATAGCAGGATGGACATCTAAGAGTGTGAAGTCACACCGTTCCTGTAAATGACTCATTGCCTGGGAGATGCAATCCTGAAGCAACCTTTCACGAGACCACAGGAGCCACCAGGCATTTTCAAACCTGCCCAGCCAGTTTTAATGTGAGTTTGCCAAGAAATAAATAAATTAATAAAGCTCACCTTTGCTAGGGTTTTCAGAGGGGAAAAAAAATGGTTTGTGGAGGACAGATCAGGGCTGTGTTGTCTTCAAGTACAAAGTGATACAACCTCACCAAGGTATGGGGAGGGACCAAAGACTGGTGGTGTTGGAAGCAGACCCTTGCATCCCAAGAGACCTGAGCTGAGTTGAGCACTACGCAGACCTGGTTGTTGGCACTGGGTAAACCTGGCCTACTGCTTCTGTGGTGAGGGGAAAAAAGAATTACATTTGACCCCTGGGCTGGATTTCCTGCCTGAAGCCAAAAGCCCAGGGAGGAGAGGAAGAGAATAAAAGGACCCAGGACCAGAGGAGCTGTTCCGGTTTTAATACAGGTCTAGCATCTCCAGATCCTCCTACACACTTCAGTCCAGGCCCATTATGACCACATTACTTGTAGAATTGTGGAGTGAGGCCATTTCAATGGCAAAATACTGTGATTTGACATAACACGGTCTTCAGTCGCCATATCTGCTTCTGCAAAGTCCCCTGCTACTTCCCCAAGGTAAAGAGGAATTAACCCATCAGGGTTCATCCCTTAGTCACCAGCAAGGGAAGTGCTGGTGTCAATATATCAGAGAGCTTGATTATTGCGTCCCTTACAGCACTAATAAGAGACACTAATGTCCCCAAGCAATAGAGTTCGGTGATTTTTATTAATTTAGGAGCTCTTAGGGACCTCCAATGAACTTCAAATTCCAAAGATAAACCTGCCAGAAACCTAGTTTTCCACTCACTGCAGCACTAAAATACAGACCTTACCAAAACTATGAATTGTCAGATACAGAGCAGAAAAATTTATTTCCTCCACGATCCTTCTCACAACCAATAAACCAGCACAGAACAGGTCTCCATCTCTAGATGTATGCCTTCAAAAAAGCACTTTGAAATCCCATGCAGTCATAACACCCAGTACATTTCTCTTGCATAGGTGAAGTGCTAAAATGAGCCTGTGGTGACAGGGAATATAGAGGTATTCCAAAAATCTAATGCATAGGCTAAGCTCTCCTCTCCAGCAAACGTGGGAGAAAGACCTAATATATATTGCAAATGCTGTATCATGGGCATGGGAAGATCCTCCAGAGATTACACGTATTTGCAAAGAGCTGTACTGCTGCAGCATAAATGCCAGGTACCAGCCTTGAATTTTGGCACATGAAGCAGAGTACATGAGAAACCAGGTATTGTGTGCAGAGTCGGTCAAATATGACATCGATTAGAGCAAGCTAAGTTACATAGATATAATACAAGGCTTTCTCAATCCAAGGAGCTGCCAGACACCTAATGCTGCTTTAGCCCAACCTCGCTCTTCCCATGCAGCTCAAATATACTGAAGATGCATCCATTGTTTCACCTCTTACGTGTTATACTGTATTTACCCAAGACAGGATTCTCCCTTCCTCACCAAGACAAGATAATGATAAAAAGTGTAACAGAGTGCAGTAGGGAGGCACCACTCACCTCCCCCTTGGAGAGCTCATGCCATTCTCTCCAACAGGAACAATACAAGGCAGTCACATGGATGTGCAGGTCAAGATGAGGTTGAGGTCACTCAAGGCTCAGCATGGCATACAGGTGAAGTTCAATAAGAAGCACCTTGTAAGAGCCTCCATCTTCCATAAACTAGGCAAGGATGTCCACTGTTTTCTCCCAAAGCAACACAGATTTGCTCCCTCACATCCAGAGCATGCTGGATGTCTGTGGTAAGCTGGCGCTTCCAAACACAGACTTTACAGAGTCCCAGAAGGTTCTGGAGCCCAGAAAGATGTTTTTCTGAGCCAGTCAAACACAAATGAAGACCACAGGCATTGCTTCCTAGGTCCAGCCAAAGAAACAAAGCCAGGTCAGGAGCAAGCACATGGCTGCAGTGCCCAGAGCAGACCTCAGATGAACCCTGGTCTCACAGCACTACTGGCTGGCACTTGGACCCCAACACACTCATAGCCTACCCAGTACAGAAGGCCCATTATGATATCCAGAAAGCATCAAGGCAAACCCAAAACCACACAAGTTTTTCACCACAGGAGCGTAACCTGCTGATTTTCTTTCCAAGCTCAGCTCCAGCCCTTCGCTCGCAAGTTGGCTGTTAGCCAACGTCTTTATCAGCTACCTTGTAGACCTCCACAATGGCTGGGAAGCCCCACCTGTGGGTGGTAAGTGGAGGGGACAGTATGTCAACAAATGGAGGTCATTCCCATCACTGGGCAAGCAGGGCAACCTTGAATGCTTTCTGAGCAGCATAAGAGGGTTTAGCAGGCCAGATTCTGAATACTCATCTCTTCCATCCTCTCCATCTCTGTCCCCATCTTTAAGCTGTTCCTGTCTGAGCTCACTAGATGGCTCCTGGCCCTGATCCATCCTCTGGCTGTGCCTGGGGCTGTTAATGGAACTTGTGACCTGCAGCCAGCTCTGCCCACCTAGGTCAGGACCTACAGGAAAGTGTTCCATAAGTGAAGTCACAGCAAGCGTTGATATCACCCTTGGCTCATCCCTCATCGTTGAGCAGCTCCAGTCTCACTGATGGTCTCCTAATGGAGAGAACATTCCCTGCTGTTGCTCCCATCCAAGTTTCACAGTTAAAATCATCCAAGGACTGCTGTGTTTTGGGAACATACACTCTTTCCTGCTGAAGGTAATTTGCATTGTCAACATAATGGTCCTCACCTTCATACCCAGTAGAAATCCATGTGGGATATCAATAAAGCTTTGCAAAGCACAGACTTGAGTCAAATGGTGGGGAGGAGAACTTCTTCAATCCAGAATCCACATCGTGTTCATTAAGGATTTATTTTTTTAAACCAAAAGCATTCTGGCCATGTGTCATAGGGATGTAACCTGGGGCACGTGAACCAGTGCATCAAAGTGAACAAGGTACATGAACTGCCAGTGAATCAGGAGCTGTGATCTGTTACCAGCTTGCCAGGAGTCCTGCAGCAGGTCACCATCACCACCCCTACCAGTTGTGCAACCATCAGGTTTCAACAGCATAAGATTTCGGTGGAAGGTCACCAATAAGCCCTCATCATTCACCTCTTAATGAACAAGATCTGCCCTCACTTCAATTAAGGGAAAAGGAACACCTCATGCACTTTCAGGAGGGCTTTTCTTCATCCTCCCCTCCTGTTTCGTGGGTCTCTCTCCATGCCGATCTGCAGACCCAGCACATAATTATGTATTAACTAAACATCCTCACTTCTTGTAAAAAAAGAAAAAATACAATATACAATATACATATGGTTTAGCCTGAGCTTAAAAGTATTCAGGGTCTGGGACTCCAAATTTACTAACCTACAGTATTTAGAGAAAGGAATTTATAGGAGGCATTTGCTAAGCTAATACTCCCTGGTCTTTTAGCAACCCTGGAAAGAGAGGCAGGGGAAAGGGCAGAATGAAAAGCCATGCTGAGGAAAAGTTAATTTTTTCCATCAGACTCTTGTGTGGCCAAATCATCCCTTAATGCAGAGCCTCCTGCACTTTTACTTAAACAATGTTGGTAATGAGGGACCAGCTCACCACACTCAGCTTTTTGCTGCTCCTCTCCCCTGGGTTTGGCAGGGGGGCTGGTTTCCAAGAAGCCGATGGTTAACCATCACGGGCTGAGCATCCACAGGGCAGAGCCAAAATACCCCAGTAATTAACTATAGGTTAACCATATTTACTGCAGCTCTGTTGTTCCAAGATTCTCAGACAAAGGCTAAATTCAGGAAAAGTTAAAAAGAAACAGACCTTCCGAGATGATTTATTGGTAATGCAATTAGTATGAGGGAGAGAATCTAATTACCAAGTACTCTCACTTCTCCCCCCCCCCCAGCTGATTTAAAGAGGAAGCTCTTGGTGTAATAACTACTTTCTGGTTTACTTTACTTCTTAGCACTGCAGTTGTTGAAACAGCTTCAGTGTTTTTTCAGCTGCATTTTCTATGTCAATACTAAGAATGGGTTGAAATGGTTCGGACATGTTAAAGGAGGGAAAGAAAAGAAAAGAAAAAAAAAAAAAAGAGGTTGAAGCACTAACATAAAAAACCACCCCCAAAATATTTCAGATTAGTTAAAAATGCACCTGAGGCTGCAATGTAATTGAGGAGAGGCCAGAAGAACAGGTCATGCATGTGGCTGTCCCTCCGCTTCCCAGAAGCGCACGTAGGAAACTGTTGATGGAGTGCCAGGACGGTTTGCCCTCAGGTCTATCCCATGCAGATACATAATTACAATGGAAACTAGTGACAAAAAAATGCATGGTTAGCCCAGCTCCGTGATACGAGATGGGCAACAGCCAGACCATAAGCCCCGCATTGGCAGAATTGGAGCTCCAGTGATTAATGCACATTAAATAATAATAGTAAAACGAATGCAAAGCATCTCTTATGCAAGGGGCTGCTCAGCCACAGACCCTCACAGCCACCCCAAAATCCCTCAGCAAGGACCTCAACTAGTACAACAGCCTGCCCGTTCACTGCAAAACTTCTTGCAATTCAGAGCAGTACTGTGCATGCATCTTTAATTACTGCTTATTATTTATGTCTCCATGAGTCTTGGAGCTCCAAATCTTGAAAGACTTAGACTTGGGTTACAAAGTTATGTAGCAGCTTCATCACTTCTGTTATTTTTATTGTTCCAGGTATGTTAACACCTATGTAAGCATAAGCCGATTCCCCTCACTACTGCATCCCATGAGGAGGAAGGAAATAGGGGTGCATTGGTGGCCCCCAGCTGGGAGTGAAGATATTGACCTCTTCGGAGACAGAAAGCAGTTTGGGGGTATGTTGAGCAGAGGTATAGGGCAGGATGCAGGCCACTGCTAAACGTGCATCTCCAGCAGCCCAGACCCTTCCTTGCTCCTCTGCTGGGCAAAGGCAGAGCAGTAAAGCCTGACACTGCTTGCATGGAAACAAAAAGGAGAGAGAAATAAAATCAAACACGCAAGAAGACACCTTAAAAGCATTCCCACAGCCCTTTGCCAATCCACCTAAATCCTGATCTGGAAGAGAACACCCCACCTTGTCCCAGGCTCAGGTGAGTCATGCCGAAACCTGCAAAACAGCACAAGGAGAAAGAAGGGCCCCAGCTGCAGGGCTCCCGGCAGGGGAGAGCAGCACATCTTGACTGGGGCCATCAGCAAAGATCATCCCATTGCCAGCTGCACCTCCCTGCCTGGGGAGGGTTCACTTCTACCACCTCACTGTGGTGCAAGAAATAAAATTAAATTTTTTTTTTTACAAAAATCATCACATAGCATCAAGTGATTTCAGGGGCTCCACTGTTTTCTCCCTCCTTGACACCAATGCAACTCAAGGCAGGGTTTGATCTCTTCCTATAAAAAGAAGGAATATGAGCCCTCATGAAAGCGAAATGGAGATGGCCCTAGTCTGCACTGAGCAGCTCTGCCACTACAGCCCTGGGCCCAGGGATTTACCAGAGCAACTGAAAAATCAGACCTTGCATTGTCCTCATGGTAAAATGTAAGGAAGGTGCAAGAAGTACCATCTCTGGAAAAACACCTGGCCCAAGCAGAACCCTTGCCATGCTCTTCCAAAAAAAATGTGTACCCAGAAACCCTCAATGCAGCTGGCTATGCCCCAGAGAGTCCTCACCCACCTGACCTGCTGCAGTCAGCACACAGCTGGGAAGGAGCAGCTATGAGCCAGGTGCTTGAGCCACTTGCAAATCAATAATTCACTATTTCTTAACTTATTCCCAATCATTTCAAGCACACACAGCTAGAACACTCCAGCTTCACCCATGCCCACAGCAGTTCCCAAGGAGCCACCATCAGGCTGAACCAGGACTAATGACTGCAGTGATGGTCTGGAGGGGTCATCTCTGGAGTGATGACAAACCAGAAACTGGGCATCATTCTGCCTAGGAGGTTTCTGGGGTGAGAGGCACAGCCCTCTGGGGGAGATAGCTGTACAGGTTGCAGCCATCGGATGCAACTTGGTCGATACCCATGCAAGTAAGCTTTCCTAGAACAAGGCCAGTGAAGGACCAGCCCAGCTCCTGAGAGAAGCCCTTCACTAGGGCTAATCCTAGGGTCTTTCTAGGCTTTGCAAGGGGCATGTGGGTGACACAAACACATCAACTGCTCCCAAAAGCTGAATACTTTCCAGAGTTAAAAATGGAGGCTGGATTTAGAGCATCAATTTCCCTGCTGCAATCCAGGCACAACAGGAGGCTGGGTTTTGAGGTTTTTTTTTTGGAGGGAGATTGGTTTTTTGTTTGGTTGGAGGTTTTTTTTAAGCGAGGTGCTATGTGAAAAACACTATTTCCAAATAGACCCACATTTAATCTCCCAGGGAGCTTTTACAATCACTTTTATAACTTGCTCACTGTTGGGGTTTTGCTTTTGGATGCATCACCTCTTGTCTCAGCTCGGCTGCAGAAGAGCGAATCTGGAGTGGGATGCTAAAATACGTTTGTTAAATTCTACACTGTAATTGCACACCACAAGGAAGAACGTCCTTCCTCATTTCACAGCTAAAAAGCTACCAAACCACAACTGCCTTCCCGGTGGCGACAGCAGGCGGCTGCAGAGAAGCAGGAGGATATCCCCTGCGCAGATGTTTGCCCCCGCCACCCACGCCGTGGTTTCACAGAGAGAAGCTGGGGAACCTGATAAAGCATCCAGGTTGAAAGGATTTATGAGGCTCCTATTCCTAAACTGAGGGGAGGGGGAGGTTTAGAGGGTGCACAGTGAAGCTGGGAAATAGCATAGAAAACACCAGCATGCCTGGCCAAAAGATTATCACCAGAGTTTGGCCACGAGCTTTATATCATCCTGATATTTACCCTCTGCCTTCCCACAAAGTTCACTTTGTAAATGACGAGTGAAATTCCCTATCTGTCTCTACAGCCAGCTTATTTTTGGCCCCATGTATATATATATATGATGCTCTGGATGCTCCTATGTGGATTCAGGATGTGGAGGGGAGAAAACACTAATAAAAAACCTCTTTTTATAGATATCTGCAGGAGGATTACCATGTCATGGCCTACTTTATCAGAAAAGGTTGGGGGTTTGGGTTGGGTTTTTTGATAGGTGTTTAATGCTATGGGCAACAAGTAATGAGCCCCCCTCAGCGCAGGACCCCATCAGGGATCAGCTCAGCAACAGTCCCATAAATACTTCCAGCCTAACTAACCTACAGCCCCATACTGCTCCCTAGCTGGTCCACTAACCCTGTTACCTGCCAAATTTATGATTCCTAAACAAGATAAAAGAAGGATATACTGGATTTATTTTCTTCATAAAAAAAATCTAAACAAGAAGTCTGTATTTCTAAGGGTTCGGTTATCCTAGTGCCTGATAGCGGGTATTTCCTACTACTGTTTTCTGGTCTTTGCTGGCTGTGTGCATCCATACCGCTTTAAAAAGAAGCGGTATTCCTTGTAAACAGTAGTTTGGAAACAATAAGTATTTGATTGCCAGAAAGTGGATAGGTGGGCAGCCCTAGGAAAAGAAACAAGTTTCTATGCATAGCTCAGACCTGGTCCAAACTCAGCCATTAGTGTCCAGCTGGAGACCTAGATTTCCTCAACAAATTAATCTGACCTCAGTAAAACGCCATTATTCCATGCACTGAACCCTGGGCAGCAGCTGTAGGCTGGGAATGGAGCCTGACACCCAAACTTGAGCTGCGGGTCTTGGTCTGGGGCTAGCAGCCCCCATCCAGTCCCAGTTTTCATCTCCATAATTGGAGAGACACTCTACAACTTTACAAAATAAAGTTAACCAACCTCTCCGTTCATCTATTTACCTGGTCTCCATATTTTACTCAACCCCAGACCTCCAGGCATTACATAGAAGAGCTGTATGATGGCCACCTGAAAAGCAGTCTTTCAGGGTAGGGGTTTTATTTTCTGCATCTAAACAGACAATTCCAGCCTCCCAATAACTCCAGCATGCAAGTGGCTGAACCAGTCCTTTTGTCTTTAAGGATGCAAATTAAAGATACTGTGTTTTCTTTGCTTTTTCGAACAAGTCTTGACCTTTCAACCCTAAAGCTGCATGGAGAGCAGACCAAACACTCAGAAGCTCTCTCCCTTTTATCCCAGTTGTCCCCACCTTGCGTGCAAAGACCTTCTTCTGGCTTGAAACTTTGACCTCCAGCATCTGACAAACAGCGAGGGTGAAGGCAAGGGCAGCGATTACACCTCCTTTCAACTTCGAGGGGAGGGGGGAGAATACAAAATAATTTTAAAAGGCTCCAGGAAACAAGGAATGGCCAGGAAAAAAAAATTAGGCAGATATGGTGAAGCTTTGAATTGTTCCCTGTGTGAAAGTGCCTCAAAGTACACAAAAGCCCCATGGTTCCTTCATCAGACTGTATGTTTTTGATAACCCCTAATCAATAATGCCATTGGAAACATCACAGTAGCCCAGCTGCCTCCCAAAAGGGGATGCAACACCAAGAACAGAGAATGGGCTGCCCAGAAAATCCCCAAATCTCAGATGGGGTCTCAACCGAGCACTTCTTGTCCTGCAGAGCACCAGTGTCAGCCCTGAGCCACTGGCCAGAGAAGCACAGGGACCCAGTCAGCCATTCTGGAGATGAAAAATATAAGTAAAATAAACCCCAGTACAGGTTTGTAGCCCATTTTACACCTTTGGAAACCTACTACAATGCTGCTGGCTTTAACCACAGTCTCCTCATCCAAATCCAGTGTGAATCCACACTCTCCCGTCCACAGTAAGCACCAGCTACTTCTTCTGACACCCATATCACTGCTCAACATCCCCAAATCTGCCTTCAGTGGCTTCTTCATGGCCTGACTTACTTTATTCTTTTTTTAAGTACACAGCACAAAAGAACCACACATAGGCCAACTTCAGAGATATTCCCACTAGAAAAATTAAATACTCATAATGCTTTTTTAAAGTGAATTGGGCCCCTTAATTTGCATCTTATAATAAGGATGTTATCGCACTGGTTTATAGCTCAGCTCTTTAGTTTCTATCTCTCAGGGGCTAGATTTCCCCTCATGAGTTCAATAGATGTCTGTGAACTAATGTAATTTTTTTAAATGCTTTTCTTCCGTATTAACATTACAACCTTTATGAGTTAAAGGTTTTACTTGCCGAAGTGCAGGGCACATTGGTATCTGAGAAGCAGGCACTGTAGTTGCCAGTGCAGCTGCAGAGGATGCTGCAACCTGGGGTTAATCCTGGGCAGTGGGTGGAAACCTTTCTCACCTCCTCACACCGAGCCAAGCTCTCCAGTGTACTCTGTCTCTTACATTTAGCTTAATTATAAAACATTGTCACTCTAATATTAAAATACTGTTTAATACACAGAAGGGAATAAGCCAGTCTGGAAAAATGCATAATTTCTATGTCCTTGCCCTGCTAGTCACATGCAATGAGCTAATTTCTTTTCCCTTCTTTCTCCTGACTGCCTCTTACAGTGATGCTGGCAATATGCTTCTAAGAGCCTTTAAAAAGCATTGGAAAGCCAGGGAGGCTTTCCCCATCTCCACACTTTACAGAGGAGGCAATCCTTTGACCCTTTCACCCTCAGGAAGCATAACTGGGCTGGGTTTTGTCCTGTCATCCCTTTCCAGCCTCACATCCATATGGTAGGGCCAGGGTCTTCATGGGAGGAAAACAGGGATAACTTGAGTAAATCCTAGAGGATGTTTTTAAATTTGCCTGAATTAGGGCTCAGGGGTTGATGCTCAGCATTTCGAAACAGTCTCCGAGGTGCTCAAATAAGCCACAGGTAGCAGAGAAGTCAAAAATGCCAGACCCTACCTTAATATACCTCAGAATCATTCATCACCTCCACATCTTATTTTATAGTGCCAGGTTCTGCTTTAAATAAGGTTTTTTCCCCTCCCCTTTAATCACTACAGCTGCAGAAGGCACTATCTCTTTAGCAGGGGAGACAGGGAATAGGTGGGAAAGAAAAAAGAGGATTCTAGTCAACAAAAAGCCAACAAGAGTAGCCAGGTGCAAATCAGCTTCTAAAGGGATGTTGCTCCCCAAAGCCTCTGAATGGAAAAGCCACAGCCCAAGGGAGTGTGCCAGGGAGGCAGAGAAGAGGTCTGTTGGGAGGAGAATATAAAGGAGTGCAAGTTACAACCACACTGGATTTAGGGTTGCAAGGTCTTTTGGGGAGAGCAGGGCAAGTGGAGTCCAAAAAGCCTACTAAGTGGGCTTTTCTAGAGATAAGCCATGAAACAAGATCTGCCAGAGGATAGCCTTGGCTTCTGGGCAACTGGGATCGAAGTGTCACAGCCACCAGGCTCTGCTCACCAACGCAGGGCTGTAAGAGGAGGTCAGGCAAAGGACACTCAAAAAAAAATTTAAAAAAAAGGTTTATTTAGGGCTCCTATCCTCTACTCCCTCCCTGCCCAGAGGGTCACAGGTTTGCAAGGGCACAGCTATTTAAAGAGTCCAATCTGGCATCCTCATAGGCACGACAAGCTCTGCTACAGATACTCAAGAAGCAAGTTCACAGCCCCATTTTCTGCTGCCTGCAGGTGTGCTTCACCAGAGGCCTTTGGCCACGAACATCTTTGCCCACTCCTCTTGTAACAGACTGAGTACGGACTCGGAAACCTAACAGAAAGGGTTAAGCAGCCTGTGGATGCTCTGCCTCTTCGCTTACCACCTGGAGCAGCTTCTCTCACAACTGGGAATCATTAAAGGTTTAGCATGAACTGGTGCAGGTGGTACAGCTTGTAGCTGCAGGCTCTTTGATGCATTGGTCAGGACAAGCTCTGGTGATCTGCCAGCTCATAGGGACAACCCAGCAAGAAGAGGCCATGTCTTGCCAAGGGGGCTCTGTTGCTGGGGCCAACACCTCATCAGCTCCATAGGGTTAGGCAGGTATCTCACTGCTTCATCTAGGCCTTCTCATTGAGGAAAAACTCATCTTGTCCAGGCATTTGAGGAGGTTACATTTAGCAACAACCACACTGGGAGAAGAGGGGAGGTCCAAAGGCATTGCCTTTTTCATTTCATTTAAATTTTAAGATGTGGTAAAACATGAAAACAACTTAAAAGGCAGTAGCCCCATTTTATTAATAAGCAAGTATTTATTAGCCTCCTTGATTTACAGTATGTTTCTGAAAGTCATCAGTCCATCACATTCTTCAGCACGGGGGCTGAGTTGTTTTTCTTGGTCAACACAATATGGAATATAGATCTGAATATTAGAAGCCAAATACAACCTTCATTTTGCATGCATATATCCCACCAACGGGAGGCCCATAAATGAATCCTGTATAGCCCTTAGATACATGCATTTGCAGACATTGGGGGAGAAGTGGGAGCATCTATACATCACCACTGGAAACCCAGAGGGTCATGGAAATCACCAGGGAAGAGCCATCAGGGCTATAGCAACCTGAGAAAGCATCATGGCACACACACCCCAGCCACCAAAAAAGGTGGAAATTCACCTCAATCTTCCTTCTGGATATTGATATGATATGAAAAGATATCTGCCCATCTATTCATCCAACCACCATTCCATCTTGCTGTGCATTTGATTGATTCTTACCCAGCACAGGCACCTCCACTTACCTATTACCACTCCTATTTCTAGATTTCTCCTTTCCCCCCCTCTCCCCCCCTCTCCCATCACCATGGTTTTCCTTGTCCAGCTGTCTGTCTGCACTTCTGTCCATCACCATGGCAGGCGAGTGCCTGCCTGTTAGAGCTGTGGCCAAGTCAGTGCTTCACAGGGATCACATCGTGCTCATTTACAGAAGGCCAGATGAAATTAAATTGGGGCCCACTGGTTCTGCCATCTGAACTTCATCACCACTAAAGACACAATAAAAGTAACAGCAACAACGAGCAAGCCTCTACCAGATGTGTAACTCTATCCAGTGAGATTAAGGACTAAGAGCCATATTTTCAGGGGTTTTTTTGTTGTTGTGTTTCCCCCCCACCCCTCAAACTCCATACTTCCTTAGGAATAATTGATTATTTGGATCTCTGTAGAAGACGAATGTTAAAAGGATGATTTCAGATGGCAGAAGAGGTTCAGGGGGTGTTGGGATGGAAGGACTACAAGGTTTAATCAACTTGAAGCAGATACAACATACAACTGAATGACGATGCCTAATCACATCTGAAATGGGAAAAAAACTGGGGGGGGTGGGGGGAAGTAGAGAATTTTGAAAAAGCAGCAAATAAGGCATCACTCTCATTCAGGGGGTTGTTTGACTCACTCCTTGATAACAATTTATAGTGAGATCATGTGAAACCCCACACCAGAACAGGGAGCTCTGGAAAGGTAACTATGTCTTTTACCACATAACCAAGAATCTGCAGGCAAAGGCTCACCTCTCGGTTTCATCGGCCTCCAGAGAGCTCAAACACACAGCACTGGAAGACGTAGGTAGACAGCATGCTTGTTAAAATATCCTCCAGCAGCCCAAGGATGGAACTTCCTGTGCCCTATCCCAGAGTTTGCAGTTGCATTGCCACCCACCAACACCACAGCGCTGCCATCCAGGAAACAAGTATCTTAGTGGGACCCATCACAAAGCTGGGGCTGTAGTGAAATGTGGAGAGTTTGGGAGCATTGCTTGAAACCTCATTCAGGTTTCTTTAGATCTGTTTTCAGTTCCTTTCTGGAGAGAGAGTGATTTTTCTCAACTGGTAAAATCCTATGTCCTGAATACATCACAAATCCAAAAAATATATTATTTTGAAAGCAAAAATTTAAGCTAGACTTCACGAAAGACCTGACCTTTGCTGCATTTTAGTGTCGTGAAAGTGTGCTTAGAAATAAAACACAGCACAGTCAATTGGCCTACAAGTTTGAAAGCAGCTTTTTGAACCCAAAAATCAAAGCTAAGCTATCTAATTCCCAGGTATCTTGCTCATCTCAGCCCCATGGACTTGGAAAAAAAAAATAAGCTTTTCTTTTGCTTATTAAAAACTCCAAAACTTTAAGAGCTTTAGTTTGGTTGTTTGATTTTTTTTATAAAGACCAAATGTACTCATTTTTTTAACTCTGATGTGCAGATGGGCACATTGCTTAAACACAGAATCCCTAGAAATATTGCCCCTCTTGCACTGAAAACAGAGCAACCTCCAGCTTTGAGGCTAACACGTTTCCAGCTCTCCCAAGAAACCCCCAACTCCTCTTAATTGGCAGAAAGTCATTAAGCAGCTGTAAGAGGATCGCTGGCCATTCTCAATGCACCCAGATACCGCAAAAGGTTTTACAGCAGCTAAGTCCTGGCCAGACAAAAAAAAAAAATCCTAACAATATCCCTAGTAAAAGCACACAGTAGCCCAGGTTGCATAAGCAGTGTTTCCCTCATTGCTCCCCCAAAACCTTGTGCTGAGGCCACCCTGTTGCTTTGCAATAGCCCCACGTACCCTGGAGCCCGTGAGCAGGATCAGTTCTTGCAGCATGGGAGAGCAACTCCCAGCACTTACAAGAGACTCTCAGCACAGTCATGACAAGTATTGGTAGCTTTAAGGCAACACAAACTCTGCAGATGTTTTAAAGCCCTAAGAGCGAGAGGAGATTTAACACGTGTATTAAAAAAAATATGTATTTTGAGTATTTTAAGAAGTAGTTCACTTTACCTTCATTACTTTAGGAAAGCATAGGGATAACTTTTCCTCTCTCTACTCAGCAGAACTCCTTTAGCCATCACTGCTTTATTATTTTCTCCTCTTCCTTGCAGAAATAGCTGCCTTGCGCTAGCTGCTGGAGGAGAGACGGACCATGGCCAGACAAAGCAGAAAATCAAGAGCATAACCAGCTATCCCAAAAGCCACTTATGCACTGATCTTTGCCTGCACTGAGACAAAATAAGAGTAAAGACACCTCTAAAACTAGCCAGCACCCTGAAAAACCTTTATAAAGCAGCTTCCCAGCTGCCCTTTATTATAAGCATTACAGGCCTGTTGTAGATAGGTACCAGGTGATTGCTGGTTTGCAATTTGGAGGAGAGAGCAGAGCAACCCCTTTTGCAATTACTAACACCCCTAGTCCTGATCTGATGCAGCTGCCTGATGCAGAGACACCCCAGGGCAGGAGCCGGGGTGCCAACAGCTAATGGGAGCTGCTAACTCCTTACCAATGGTGCGTTTGCAAGCAACAAGATGCCTAATGCAACAGGATTCACTCTTCCAAGACTCAAACCCCCCTTACAAGCAGACACAGATGTGGTAGCACAGGCAGGGATAGGAAGAACATTTTAAACACAGCCCCTAAAAACTTAGGTGTGTGCAGACTTACGGGTAATTGGACCTCAAAGACCAAAATGCCTTAACAAAAGCTGCAATAGCTCCCTTTGGTTCAGCCCATGCCTGTGCATCAAGTTCCCCCAGGCTCCTGGCTTCATCCTACAGCTGTGCATGGAGGTGCTTCTGCTGCCCACCCTGGCCTCTTGCCAGGCTTTAAGGTACAAAAGTGTCCGTGCTTGTGCTATGCCCTGGCCAGAACAAGAATCATGGCCTGGGTTTTTTAAAGAAACAGAAGAGCAGCCCCACCCACTGAAAACGCAACATCATTTTTGCTATGGTGGTTTCTTCAGGAGTCACCCCTGTCGAGTGTCTCACTCAGAGTTTAATAAAGGACGTGAATAAAACCAGAAGTCAGATTGCAGCTAATACACTAAGCAAATAAATCAGCTGGCCCCTGCCCCACGACTCAGCTCCGTCCCACTGCAACCAGCAGTGTCCTGGCAGCCTGACATGGCCAGCTAGCGACTCAGCTAGCTACCCAGCTGGTTTCTTTCACCAAATAAGGTCCATTCCTGCTCGCCGGCACAGGCATGAGTAGCTACAGTCTATAAATCCCATCGGAGACAGCACACAAGCAAGCACTTAACCCATCTTCTGTTCAGCAAAGCGCTTGGGCCCCAAAACAGCAAACTCCTTTGTGTGGGTGCTCAGCTCTGACCAAGGGACAAGCATCACTGGCAAGAGGGAAAGCTCTGCAAGGGTTGGAGTGCTCAGCAGGAGACACCAGGACACCAACCCGATAGCAGCTCCCCTCAGTACTCTGCCTTGGGGCAGGGCTCTGCATCCCCTGCTACTGACAGCATCTTCACTGCAAGATTAGTGCTCTTCCTGAAACTCAACAGCCGGCCTTGCTTCTCCTTGGACGGACACTCAGGGACATTACAGATCCAAATATCCCCAAAAATATGTAGTTTAACAGTACAAATGTAATACAACAGCCAGCATTCATCAAAAGGAGGCAGGTGACAGAGGAGAGCTGGCAGACCCACTGTGATTCAGCATCACTGAACACTAACGGGGGTTTGCCCTCACTTGGGGTGCCATGGTCATAAGCCCAACCTCTGGTCTAATTCTGCAGGAAATGTCTGCCCACCAGTAGCCCCTCAAGCAGACACCAGCCCCAGCTTTCTCTCTGTAAACTCAGCACTTGGTTTTCTGCAGCCGATATGGTAATACAAAGTCATATCAGCCGCCTGGCCCTTGTTAGCATTAAAAATTAAAGACAGAGCAAACAAAACCTAAAGCTCCAACATTTATTATGACAATTTCCCACCCACCCGCAGACCTACACTGTGTTTTGTTTTATTTATAATTTGTCACATCAGATGCGCGTTCCGAAAAATGGCACGTCATGGAGATAACCAACAGGCAAGGGTGTCCACAAGAGCAAGACAGTCTTTTCCATGGGGAAAGGAGCCAGTCGAAGCCATCGAAAAGCCCTTGACCTTGGTGGGTGTGTTTGCTTTTTTTGTTTTTAGAAAATAAAAAAGGAAACAAACAAAAAGGAAACCAACCCAAAAGAAGTGTTGTACTCTTATTACAAAATATAAATACGATAGTCTTGCAGGCAGGAGGAGCCTGGGGAGCGCTGGCTTCAGCAGGTGACTTCTCAGGCTCTCCCGGGAATGTGGCAAGCCAGCAGGACAGACGCCACCTCCAGACGCTGAGACGCCGCCGGCCGCTCGCCCCAGCTTCACCTCCTTTCAGAATTTAAGTGCTCTTGAACTTCCATCCGAAAACTGCCAGATGTCCGGGGCTCCCTGGGCACCGCGCCAGCTGGGGGGGTACGCCGAACCTACAGAGAGCATGGGACAGAGGAGAGAACAGGTGTGACATGGCCCACGGTGAGAGTTATTCTCTTATCTTACTTTTTTTTGGTCTTTTTTTTTGGTCTTTTTTTTTGGTCTTTTTTTTTGGTCTTTTTTTTTTAATCTAACAACTAGGACACCCAACTGTCACAAAAGGATATGGCAGGATGAGCCCTTCCTCCTCTCAGGCCACACACTCGAGTCCAGCATCGCTCAGCACTGCACAGGAACCACAGGGATCATTTAGGAGGAAAAAACCTCTGGGCCTTACTGCAAAACCTGGTCTGTGCCAGGAGCTCTGTTTGGTCAAGGACCAAGCCAGTCTGTCTGAAAATTTCCTCCTATTCTTTCCCAAAACTTCAGGGGCTTCCCCCAGTACCCGCGGTGATTCTGTGTGCTGAAAATCCCTTTAAAGCCATCAGCACCGTTAATACGCCACATGGCAGGTGGTTCATGGAGGACTCTCCGCAACTCCTTACATGTTGGGTATTACATGGCGCGCAAGCACACACTGCAGCAGCAAAGCTCAAGCTATACAAAGCCCCAGCCTGTGTCCAGCAAAGCATGACGCACCACCAACTTCAGCAGCATGGGATGGGGCACTGAGACAGCAGACATCTCCAGCTCTGCTCACATGGAGAACAAGACTGGCTGCAAGTTCCTGGCCCAATCACCAAACACCACGCCACCCCAAATGGCAGGCTAAGGGCTACACTGCAAGTGGTGACAATGGCAGGGCCGGCGTAGCATCGGCACACCCCTCAAAATCCACCTCTGCACATCCAACCAGGCTGCTAGTTCCTATGGAAATTGCTTTACTTTATACTTGAGAGAGTGGCTGAAGGTCTATGCACGAGATGCCCGCAACACTTTATAAGCAGGTCCTAGGCTAGATCTTCACCAGGTGTAAACTGGAGTGGCTCCTATGAGAAAACCAGTACATGCCTGATTTCCCCCCCAGGAGGGCTTGCTGCTGATGATGTCCGAGCCCAACACTTTTCAAGTTCTTGTTAAAGCAGCCTGAGACCTGCAAGGGAGCCAAGAGCACCGTAGCCACCCAGGCCAAGAGCTGCACTAGCACAATGCTGCTGCAAATCACACCTCCCACCGATGGGCACCAAACCAGGGGAGTTCCTTTCAGTAGGGAGGGGACCCCCACCCGGATGCCTGCAGCTCCTTTGAAACCAGCAGCCAAGCATCTGGGCTCAAGGAGTGGTGGCTCTCCAGTAACTCCAGAAAAGAGCCCACCAGGCAGTATCACTCTCCTAGTCAATAGTATCATTTGCCACACTGAAAATGGTGTTCAACCTTTATGGGAGAAAAAAAAACAGAGGAAGGGAGCTAAAGGAGCAGCTGCTATCTCTTTTCTTTTTTGTACAAATTCTACGCCTAGATAAACCCCGAAACTGTATCTCATCAGATATGCCAAAGCCTCCTGAATGTCAAGCAAAGACATGGCATCACGTATTCCTGTATTTATCGCAGCCGTTGGAAACATAATAAATATGAAACATCTGTAGTCTAAATTCTGGATACTGTTTCAGTGCCTTCATCACATTAATCATTCAATTTGGAAGAAATTAAACACTAACAGCAAAGGGGTCTGTGCCATAAAAACATGATCCTCCTCAAAAGTTGATGGGTTTTAAGATTTTAACAATAGAGACACTGTTACCCAAATATTGCTCGTATTTATAGAGACATCTCTTTGCACAGAGAGAAATAGAAATAAAGAATAGAAAAGTTTCTACAAAGCACGGGTCACGCATGCGCAGGATGCCAAAGCAGCCCGAGAGCACATGACGGGGTCTTAGACATCCATGCCTCAATCCAATCGACTTCAATGGGTTTATCACACCATTAACTCTTTGTCAGCTGCCGAAGAACATCACATTAGCAAATTCTGCTTTGGTGTTCAGGTGACAGCGCACTGTTGTTCACAAGCTATGCTTTCGCCAGCCAGCTCAGACAACTTCTCCTACAGCAAGAGCTGCTTCTCCTGAAGCTAGTCCAAACCACTGCCCCAGTCCTACCGCACAGCTGCAGGGCAACGCAGCACCCGGCGGCCTTATTTAACTGACTCCTGGGAAACTGAGCTCTCTGACATCTGTAAATCAAAAGCATCGCTGCGCAACCTCAAAACAAAACAATAAATGTTTGTATGCTTTCCACCTGTTGATCTTGCAGCAGCACATGGAGCCCAGATCTGCCTAGAGATGCACCTGTATATAGATCTATATGCCAAAGCCTGTATATATGATTGATTACTTCATAGGTAAAACATAGTATAGAGAAGGGTAGTGGAACGACGACCGCCATAGGACAAACAAAGGGTACAGCGCTTGCTCCAATAGACAGCCATGCTACGCTCGACCCCAGGCAGACCAGCTAAAGCAAGTCTTGTAGACAACATCTTGACCATGGTCCTACCAGCCAGCAATAAAAATAGGGAGAAGGAGGGAGAGACCAAATTCTGCACGGACATTTAATGGCACGGGATCAAGAATTATGTCGTCAAGGCACCTGCAAAGCACTCTGTGCATCCCTGCATACACCAGCACTCCCAGGGACAGTCACCACATCCAGCCCCTTAACCCCAACCCCACCACGCCAGGGCCAGACCCTGCCTCCTCTATGGCTAGGGGTCCTCCAGCAGCACCCACAACCACATGGCTTCCACTCCAGCATGGCATCTGCCTCAGCGGCAGCAAGGGGGTATCGGTCCCTTGGGAAGGGCAGTTCAGGGACACTTTTCCAGCCCCCCTGCACACTCGTATTGCTAATCTGGACAATGCAAACTTCATTCCTCCTGTCCTGGGATTAAAACAGAGCTTTTATTTTATTTTTTTACCTCTCTTACGAAAAGAGGGGGTTTTTTTTCTTTAGATATATATTTTTGTGGGTTTTTGAAATCCCAAACTTCCCCTTCAGAAGGCGCTGGGCAAAATACAGGCAACAAACGATGCCATCACAAGAAGACGACAGAACAACTGGAAGGTTTTACAGAAATCGAAAAAAAAGGAAAAGGGAAAGAAAAGTATTAAATCCATTACACTAGGAACAGCGAGAGACAGTATCACAGCAGTACGTGCTTTAATAAAGTAAAGAGATGCTGCAACATGCAGTATTTGTCAAACTGACAACATATACAGACCCCTACAGGGCAGATGGGGGGACCTGAACTGGAGTCCGGATTTTAAAGACAATGCACATAAAACATTTCATAAACCTGTGATTCCCACCAAAAAAAAAGCCCACAGGAGAAGGGAGGGGAGCTCCCAGATCCACTCTACAGCTGGTAGCAGTGCTGGGAGCTTTGGGCTGCGGTCGGTGTGATCCCGAAGCTGCAGCATGCACCTCCCCAAGAGAAATCAGATCCTGCCCACGTGCCCACGTGCGTCAGTGGCTGATTTCACCCCACACCCCCTAAACCAGCCTGGTATGGGGGATTCTCAGGGTGGGCTGTAGAGCTTATTTTTGCTGACCTCTTCTGCCAAACCGTTGCCAAATTGGGGAGGGAAGTCCCTGTTGCAGACCAAGGCCACTAGGTGTAAGCCAGAGATGCCGCCGGTTATTGGAGGGATGGGGTGTGTGTATCACAGCTTAGTTCTTGACTAAAAGAAGGGAAAAAAATCCCAAAACTATAGGTCCAGACTGCAAGTGCTTTTCACTGGCCAGCAAGCTAATTCGTTAACCCAAAAATCCTCTTCCTTGACAGAGGTGGCTTATTTAAGGACAAGCTGGGCATTGGGCGCTCCTCCGGGTTAGGAGCACGCACCCCAAAATGCCCCTGCGCGGGGCCTTCTCCTACAGCCTGATGCTGAAACCATCTACAGCGTGTGTCAAATGAGGACACGAGAAGCTGACACTGTGTACTTTAAGGTTTTTTTTTTATTTTTTCAATAAAGGGACAAAATGGGTGTATGAACAGGATAATGCAGACAACTGCCAAAAAAACACAGACAGTGGTTTTTCCAATAGAACTTAACAAAGACCAGAAACAAATACAATAAAAAGCCAGGTTGTAATGACCTTTGGTCATCCAAATAATAAAAAAAAAAAAAAAAAATAAAAAAAAATTAAAAAAAATCCCCCCCCAAAAAACCCCAAAGAAAAATAAAAGATCAAATTAAGTGCCTCTGTTTTGAACAGAGCACATAAGCAATAATAAATAGT
Organism: Neomorphus geoffroyi; assembly: GCA_033558235.1. Lineage (NCBI taxonomy): Eukaryota > Metazoa > Chordata > Aves > Cuculiformes > Neomorphidae > Neomorphus > Neomorphus geoffroyi. The sequence goes on along the minus strand of JAUMJM010000005.1, from coordinate 94,843,248 downwards.
GACTCCCATAGTAAAAGATAAAATTTCAAGTTACGACAAACAGCTTTCATTACAGGAATAGAAAAGGCCAATAACAAAATATTCTGCATTGCCATTTACAAAAAAGTATTGACTCAAGCGGGCTTTCTCTTTAATATGCTTTGCATATGAAATTCTTTCCAATCTAAATATAAAGCACCATTTAGTTTTTGGCAATGAAAAAAACTGCAAAACGGTTTTTTCTTTTTTGTAGGTTTTTTTGTTGTTTTTTTTTTTGTTTTTTTAGCTTTTTTTCTTTCTTTCTTTCTTTCTTTCTTTTACTGCATATGAAGTTAAGATGCTGGAATGTCGGGTGATAGAAGGAAAGGGACATAAAGCACACTACATAACAAACCAACGTTATTAGCTTGCAGTACTGCATACAGTATGGCAGCAGGAAAAAAGAACGAAAAAAGATATGTACACCCCTCTGTGACGGCCAGCAGCGCGACATCTTAACAGTTTTCCTCCAAAGAACCATTATATGGCCTCGGATCTGTACAATGTCACACTTTTTTTGTCTTTTTTCTTTTTTTTGAAACATACAAATAATTTGCACTATATTATCCTGCCAAATTAAAAAAATATACTGTGGCAGCCTGTGTTTTTTTTTCCACTACCAAAAAAGGTACATCGATACCTTTTAAGAGAACAAGCAACAGTTAAAAATACAAGCTTCAATATAAATACTATAGTGCCTACACTAGATGAACATTTAATTCAAATACCATTCTAGAAATACAGAAAAAAGAGACCATAAATGTGTTTTAGCATAGGAATCAACATGAGTGTGCATTTTCCTATATTTAAGTACTATATAATCTTAAACCTTTCCCCAATGCATGTTTTTATACAACCTGAAGAGCTGTGTATATCCAAGGCATAGAATTTCCACTACCATTTTAAAATGAATAACAAGTCTTGTACACCACCAAGACGATGAACCCTAAAATACAGTTTCCCCCTAAACATAATGAAGTGTTATGGTTTTTTTTCTTTTTTTTCCTTAAAAAAATTTTCTTAACATTTATATTTAAAAAAGTTTCTTTTTTTTTGTACAAAAAAATCCTTGCACTGTAGGAGCGAAAGCAATCATTCATTTTATGTGAGTGTAGAGACTGTTTCCATTCACAGCGCTGTAATGTCGCATCCAAGAAGATAAGCTCATTAGTCAAGTAAATGGCTGGCAAAGTTTGGTTTCTTTGTGGTTGTTTTTTTTTTTATGCTCATCAATGAGATTACGTTCGGGTTTTTTTAATGGGGTTTTTTTTTCAGCATTCTTGCAACTTTTCCCTTAAAGTATAGACCTGTAAACTGGGAAAATTGTACAGTGCACTTAATTGTCCTATCTGAGCAGTCTTATTTTATACTCAACCTCTGTACCTTCGATTAAAGAAAAGATACAGACATCACAGGCAGAGTCAAGTGCTATGTGAACACCAACCGGGGCGGGCGCTAGCTTAAGAATAAAACAAGGAACCCTTTTCCACGTCAAAACAAATAGCACACAGAGTATGGGGGGGAGGCGGGGAAATGAAGGACAACTTTTAGGGACCACAGACAGATACTGCTACTCTTTTGCTTTTTTTCCTCTTTTTTAAATTCTCTTTTACTTCTTCTGAGCATCACTTTAAAGGCAAGTCTTAATAGTTCATAGTCAATCATTACTGTGTCAATATTAGCTTATACACCTGTTCTAGTTTTAAATGGCAAACGGTACCACATTGTGCTAATAAATCACAATTTATTTTTTTGCTCCTCTATCTGTTACACTCAGTAAAATATTATTGCCAGTCTTTTTTTTATTTTATTCTTTATACGGTATACATGAGGTCTTAAAGTTTATAATTTGATTGTCAGCTTGACAACCAAGTGGCTCTGGATTTATTTGTTTTGGTGCCAGAATCAATAAAAGACATTATTAAAAGTAAATATCTTCATAAAACGGATTTCCTTACTTGTGTATTTAATGGTGTTGAAGGGCCTCTGCACATTTCACATTCTATTTAATCATCGACAGTGGGGGGAAAAAAATAAAAGTTTGTGGGGGGTAAAGGCCCTACATTTTGTTTTAAGCTCTCTCCAGGAGCGAAGCAGGTTTTTAGACTGGTATGATCAGTTCGGTTTTAAAAAAAAGTAATAATAATAAAAAGCAGGGGAGAATGATGATTAACTAGGACTGAGCGGGTCATTTCTTTCTCTTCCTTAGCATTCTCTTTCCTCTTCATTCTTAGGTAGCCGGTGTTGTAAGAGACACAAGACGGACTCGCACGCTCAGTGGGAGAGGCTCGCCACTGCAACCAACGTGGAGACGAGCTACATGTGGAGGACGAGCAGAAAGGAGCCATCGGCATCAGCTGCGACAGATCCAAGGCACTCAGATTATTTTTGTGTGTGTGTTTTAAACCAAATGCTAACAGAAATTTACCTCTTTCTGACTGGTGGCGGTCAATTACTTCCAAATTAAAGGGCCCTTTTTTTTTTTCCCTAATGGGTACTCTTTCTCCAATCAGTGGCCTTATTCTTTTAAGACAGCAATCTAGCTAACGCATTACTTCTTCGGTGCTATCAGTCCTGTCCGTAGAGGGTTACCCAAAGTGTGTTTTCCTTTGCACATCACAAAACAAAACTGTACATGATATGTATTACAGGATGTATGCAGCATGGTCGGTTTTGTTTGCTCTCGGGTTTGGTTTTGTTTTGCTTTTCTCTTTTTCTTTTTTTTTCCTCTCCTCTTTTTTTCCTCTTTTTTTTATTTTTTTCTTTTTTTTCCGAACGGAACTGGAAACAGCGACGTGTTTGCTCAGCAACTAATCAGGGACAATTTTAAAACAGCCATAACATACCATACATGCTGTCTAATCCAAAAATTAAAAGAAAAAGAAAAAACCAAACCAAAAAAACCCAACGAAACAAAAACAAAAAAAGAAACCCCCAAACATACACAACATGTAAATTATTGCACAAGAGAAAGGCTCAAAAGTTTGCGTAAAATGCAATAGTATTGCCCCGATACAGATCATGCATTCAAACGGTGAGAACAAAAAGAAAATAAACAGGGTGTGCTGGTGACAAGCACTTTCCAAATATCCTTAGCTTCCATGATTTCCATCACAAGGGACTAGAAAACCTCTACGGGGATGCAGGGACAGGGTAGGGATGGGGTGGATAGGGGGTACGAATATACCTCTATTCAGTTTTTATCTCGTTATTCAAGACTCGATCACTGTGCCATTTTTTCATGTGTTTCTCCAGGGTACTGTACACGCTAAAAGGCATCTTACAAATCTCGCATTTGTAAACGTCCTTTCCCACCTGCCCGTGTGTTTTCATGTGCCGGGTGAGCTTGCTACTCTGGGCGCAGGCGTAGTTGCAAAGCTCACACTTATACGGCCTCTCGCCCGTGTGGCTCCGTCTGTGGACGGTGAGATTACTACAGTTCTTGAAGACCTTCCCACAGTACTCACAAGTGTCGCTGCGTCTGCCCTCTTTTGAGCTGGGCCTGCCAGGGCCCGGGCCACTAATATGGGGGGTGCTCCCTCCGCTTCCCGTGCCGCTGCGGCCTGAGATCCCTCCATCCAGCTCACCCGGCGGCGTGGAGAAGCGCAGGCTGCCGTTCTCCGAGGAGTGCTCGGAGGAGGAGGCGAAGGGCGATTGTCGGGAGTCACCGAAGCTGAGGAAGGGGTCCTTCAGCTGTCGGGAGGCGGCGTAGCCCGCCAGCCACTGGGAGTAAACGTTCTCGGTGTTGGGCATGGCGGCGGCCGGCAGGTCGAACTCCTTCTCCAGCTTGATGCGTTTGGAGAAGGGGCTCAGGGAGCTGGGGCTACCCAGCAGCAGCTTTTTGGACAAGCCTCCCGAGGCGGACTCTCCCGGGGAGCAGCCCCGGCCGTTGACTGCCCCCTCGTCGATGCGGTCGGACTCACCAGCTACCGAGTCTTCGTCGCAAGTGTCCCTGTGCACCTCGGGCTCGGGGAGGTGGCCCCGCTTGTGTTTCTCCCCCAGGACCTGGTGGAAGGCCTCACTGAAGTGCTGCATGGAGCTCAAGACCATGCCCTGCATGACGTCTGGCATCGACCGGCTCTCCTCACCAGCCCGCGAGTTGTTCTCGTGGTGGCGGGCAGCCTCCAGGCTCATCCCAAAGCCGTAGTCCGGCCTGTCGCTCTCATTCAAGTCCTCCTCCTCTTCCTCCTCCTCCTCTTCCTCCTCCTCCTCTTCTTCCTCCTCTTCCTCATCCCCATTTTCGGGAATCATGTTGGGATCGTTCTCACTCTTGAACTTGGCCACCACAGACTTGAGGGCACTGCTGGCACTGCCCACCAGGTCGCTGGTGCCTGGCTCAGGGGAGCTGGCGGTGGAGAGCCCATCGTCCGACTTCACTGTCATAGGGGAGGACTTGTGCATATGGGTCTTCATGTGGCGCTTCAGCTTGCTAGCCTGCGTGCAGGCATGGTCGCAAAGGTTGCACTTGTAGGGCTTCTCCCCGGTATGGCTCCGGCGGTGGACCACCAGGTTGCTCTGAAACTTGAAAGTCTTCCCACAGAACTCGCAGGACTTGGACTTCATGGGCGGCTGGGAGGGAGGAGGAGCAGACTGCAGAGGAGGAAGGGGTGGCGTGGCCAGAAACGGGGGCTTGCTGCCAGGTTGGAAGGGCTGCAGCAACCTTTGCATAGGGCTGGGCCGGCTCGGGGACAAGGGCGGGCTGGAGGTGTTGCCGGCCAGCTCCCGCAGCCTCCGGGAGAAATCCATAGCGGGGGGCTCCATCGCCATGGGGTTCAATCGCAGCACCCTGTCAAAGGCACTAGGGTGATGGGTGGCCAGAGCCATTTCTTCCGCACCCAGGCGCTCAATGCGATGCGGATCCAAATGGTGCCTCGGGGGAGGGCTAAAGAGGGGTGGCGTGGGTGGGAAGCGCCCTTCTCCCAGCCCTGATGCCTCCCTCGAGACCGAGCCGGGTATTCTGAGCAGGTTAAAAGGGTTACTGTCTGCAATGTGAATCCCGTGGAGAGGTGGCTGGGAAGGGCACTCTGCACCTAGTCCTGTTGGGATACCAACCCGTGGCGTCAGGGGGCTGCCGTGCTCGCTTTCTAGGTAGATCCGTAAGCCGTGCGTGTTCTGTGCGTGCTGCAAGAGGAACCAGGCGCTGTTGAAAGGCTGTTTACAAGTTGTACACGTGTAGCTGCTGGGCTCATCTTTACCTGCAAAATAACACAACAAGCAGCGTCAATCTCCGGCTGCCCACTGGCAGATGAGAGCTCGCCTCCCCGCCTAAACTCCTCTCCTCCAGGACACTCATCTGGGAGCTGGGGAAGGAACATCCCAGCTTACGTGCAGGCAGGGGATGGGGGACAGGAGCAGTCAAGGGGTATGACAGGGAGGTCCAAACCCACCCAAAGTGTGCCCACCTCCTCCCACCATCCCCAGCCCTGCATTCAAAACTGAACACTGGCAGGTAACCACGGCCAAAAAGCTGTGAGAAAAAGAGATGATTAGGTCAATTGATGCAAGCTATGACTTGGCAGACTTTACACTGCAAAAGGCTGCTAATATTTGGGGGGAGGGAGGGGTGGTGAATGAATAAATAAGTAAATAAATATATAAATTTTAAAAAGAACTCCAGAGAAACACATACATTGATTCAAAGCAGTGACCCAAAGCATCACAACTGCTAGCAAGCTGGGCAACATCACATTATTAGCCTCCTTATTTTGAGAAACTAACAATATGTACAAAATAAGGCAGCAACTCCTGTCCCTTAGCAGAGATTCAACTCTGGGGTAAAAAAAAAACTATTTGAAAAATAAAGATAAATAAAATAGAGTGCAGGACAGGGAGAGGGGAAGGCAGAGAGAGCAGCAGCTCTGCCAGGGAAAGAGCTGGAGGGTGGCCAGGAGGCCTGGCCGAGTGCCCTGCCGGAGCCGCATTATTTCTCTCGCACTGAAAAGAAGCTGAGGATGGTAAATGCCACTTTGGCAAGTAGCGAGCTAACTCTATTTCATGATAATTTATTTTTGGAGATAACACGGACATTATAAAAGAGCAACCAACTAATAAATAACTAAACAAAAACCCGGCTAATCATGACGGCAGAAAGCAGCCCCTTCTAATACATGGCAAAACGAGGGGGATGAATAACTTTTTGAGGGCCGTCTGCAAGGAAAGAGTGATATGAGATATCACAAAGGTGAGTGCACTTTTATCGATTACTGTAATTTTGTGAATAATTGACTTCCAAACGCCCATGGGTGTTTTTTACTAAATGCTGATAAACTGAAACTGGAACTAAGAGGAGGATAAAAATTCATTTCCAGCCCTGCCCAGCAGTTCTTGTAGAGCTGGTGTCTAGAGGTTCTTTTTTAAAGAAAAGAAACATGCTCTTGAGGTTTGAATAAACCACAGGAGCCATCCAAGGGCAGCACTGCTTGAGGTGGTACCTGTCCACACCACACATGCCTGCTCTCACCCAGCATCTGTGTTACAAGGCATCTGCTCTACAGGCACCACTCCTGGTCAAAACCTCTTTACATGATGCCTCGAGAGCTCTCCCCATTAGGTTTCCCCTATTTGCCTAATAGGAGGGGAAAAAAAAAAAAGAAAAGGTAGGTTTTGAAAAAAAACATTGCTTTATCTGCGACTGTCTTGCTTCCCAGCTCACTTGGCAGGAGGGGAAGAAAAGCTTTGCATAGGCATTTTCATTCTCCGGCGAGCTGCATGATGATTTGGGGATAGGAGAGGAAGGCAGCCCACAGCAACAGCCATAGCACCCCATCACAGCTTTCCTCTCTACCTCCCAGCTCTGCAGTTGGTCTACATTTGGCCTGACAAGCTGAATCGGGCAAGTAAAAAGAGACTCAATTGTCTACAGCAGGCATTTAACACTTTAATCACTTTAAAAGCCCTTGGAATAATATTTAATGTTTCATCCTGAAACCGGCATCAGAGTAAAATGCACTGCGGTGTTTAGTATGTGCCAGGCATGCGAACGCAGATAAATACTTAAATCTGCTGAAATTAGAGGGAAATTCAATTGGACTTTCACATTCCTATGCTCATTTGTGAGCTCGGAAAAAAAATCTTAAATGGGAAAATTTCATCTTGCTTTGCCATAATGAAGTGGACGTTTTTAACACCACAGTAGGAGCTAACAATGTAACACTGCCTCGCCTCTCTACCTTATAGATCAGGTCAGAGAAAATAGCATTTTATCTTATAATGAGGATACAACATCGAGTGTTCACTACCACATTTTAGTATTCCCATCAACTAGATATTCTAGATCATAAGGGCAGCTCGTGTAATCATAATGTCAATGAGAAGGGCTGTTACGACTGAGACTAAAGATTACATGGAAAAAGCTGCTTTGAAACTGGTAATTATTACCAGTCCACTAATAGCAAATGATGCATTACAGTTTCACTGTATAATCTGTATTTCACTCAGCTCCTGCCAGTACAGCCTTATTATATTACAGCGCTCACAAATTCTAAATTCCTAAACTACAGTCATCAATAAATGTGTTACTTGCCATAATTTGCAAAATTACTTTGTTCATAACATCTTCGACTGTTATAAAGACTGGAATTGATTTCCTGCATGGCAAAATTAGGGCTACATTGATTTAGTGAAGTGTAAAATGTAATATTATTCTTCATTTGGTTGCCTGAAAAACAAGTTTTCAATTCACAATCCACATTTGGTAATCAAGATAATAATTTAAATTTAAAATCATGTTTATGTACAAAACTTCCCCAAACAACATACTATTTTCAAGGGAGCAACATAAAACCAAGTAATAAAATAAAGCATTGAAACAGTTAAATTCCACCAGACATTTGCCTCCACCTCCTGCTTTGAAGAGACATGATTTCTAATTTGTCTATTAGTGCTTGATTAATTATGAAGGCTATTGACTGACCATATCACCACCTAGAGATACGTTCTAGTCTAATGCAGTCTTGCCAAACTACAAGAATTATGGCATTAATCCACGCGTTGCCTGGAAGCAGCGAGACGGGTCCTTAGACCATCACAGTAACCCCCAGTTTTGTAAGGGACTCGCCTTTCCTTCCTCCCATCCCACCACCATGCTTTTTGGTACAACATTCAGGTTGCCAGACAGGATTGTAGGACACAAAGGCTGTGGATGCACTGATGTCTCCTAGCTATGGGCCAGCTATGGGCCATGTCCACATGGGCTTCCCAGCTAAACCACCTGGGCACGACCACGAGCAAGTGAGGAAAGCATAGCAGGGAGATGCAGTTGCCAATGCCAGCCAAGGGCAGAGCTCGAGATGGTCCCACCGGGCTCTTCGTGCCTCATCATCCACCAGGGCAATGTGATGGTATGTGTTATCCAAAGCAGCACTGCAACGCTAGGGGAGCTTTCCAAGACACTAGTGGGAATCCCTCAGGTTAAGGTAAGAACAGGGTCACTACCGAACCAGCCCTCCTCAGCCACCAATAGTGGGGCTGAAGCCCATGCCCTTGGCTGCTTCGCATGGAGGAATTCAAGGGCAAAAGGGACCACCAGCTCTCACTCTCCAGTCTTTCCTGCATTACATGTTGCTCAGCTGTCCTATGCCATGACCAACACGATGTCTTTGGGTAAAGTGTAATCTCCTCTAGCCCTGCAGTCTTCAGGACAAAGCATGAAATCCTACTGAAAACCATTCAAACCAGGCTCATAAGACGAGAAGAAAATCCATGCTTCCCAGCACAGTCAGTTCCCACAACCAGCCACACTCAGATGGGTACTGGGGTCCACCTGAAAATCCCTGGTTCCAACCTCTACCCATTCTCTTCTTTTGTTGAGCTTTTTTTTGGCTGACACACTGAAGTCTGTTAGTAATGCAATGTGCACCACCAAGCACACCAAAGAGCATTTATGTACCCTCAAATCAAGGCACGCTTCAAAATACAGTTATTTTTCCATCCTGAAGCCACCTCTTCCATCCTCCTCCACTATTCAAGGACCAGGCTAACACTTCTCAGCCCAGCATCATGCTGGGAAGGAGGTGGTCTTCCAATAAGCCTCTCTCAGAGCCGCTGCCTTCTGGAGTACCTCACCCTGGATTGGTACACACAACCCCAGTTCCCCTATTCTAGCCAGGCACCATGGCAAGTTATACCCAACCATGCTCCCAATACATCCCACTTTCCAAACCACCCCACAAAGCTGTCCCTCTTGGTCTTTATCCATCCACCCACCTTTGCTTTGTCCACAATGTCAATCAGTCACAATTGCATATTCATTTCTAAATCACCAACGAAACACTAACCACCACCGCAGCTCTCACCAGCCCCTGCTGGACCTCTCGTATCCACCTATACTTCTCTAACTAAGCCACCACATTCCCAAATCTGTTGGTCAGCTATTAATCACCCATACTAGCAATACCACCCAGTGTTCGGTCTTCCTACAGACAATGTCACGCAGCACCGTGTCCAGCGCCTTGCAGAGTCTATTTCATCTACATTTATCAGCCAAGGTTGTCATCTGGAAGAATGAAATCAGGTTTATTCGACAAGATCTATATTCCATAAATCTAAGGTGAGTGGCATGAATTATATTTCTATCCTTTAATTCTTTATCAATTGCATCTTATAACATCTCTGCAAGTATTTTGTCCAGAAGAGATAAGCAAAGTGTTGCCAACTCTCCCACGGTTACCCTGACCAGCTGTTGATGGCATTTCCCAGTCCGTAAACTTTACTAAAAAACAGCAGCACGTGCCAACTCTTTAGGGATTCTTTGGTGCAAGTTGTAAGGGTCTTTTTATTTAAAAATATTTATCTACACAGGACTTTGTACAAAATCCTTCTTGGATAAAAATGACCTAGGAAAAAACATCATCACCTGCTTATGACACAGAAACATAACACTGCTGCTTTCCAGGTCTAATGTAGAAATATTTATTACAGATTTCTACCTTACTGCTTCTTCCATACACCACTTCTAGGGTTCCCCTTTTTTCCAGGACCCTAAGATTTTCCTATCCATACCAGGCATGAGTTTTCCTCAGCTTCTTCATCTCCCCTGACCAGTTCTCTTCTCATCATGGTTTCTCACTGTGATTGATTGCTATCTATTTTCCTTTTTTTTAATTGTCATATATTGATTTTTTTAATATCTAATTGCTGTTCTCATCTCACCACTGAAGCGGGTGAAGTGGGTTTTGGATTTGGGCCAAAGTTGCCCTCTCCTTCCTGGACAGCTCATCAACTCTTTACAAATAGCTTCCAATTACCATTCACATTTTTGCCTGCACATTTTTCCTCCCACTCAGTTTTACTGCTCATTTTCTTCGTATTTGGGAAATCACCCCTTAGGAGAATTAAACAGGGACACCATGTACCAAATACAAAACATGAAACCTGACTGGTCTCACCTAGTGAAGTCTCACCCACCATTAGGTATTTATTCTTTTTCTAAATCCTGGCCAGCAAAGGACTAATGACAGGCCACAGCATTTCACTACAGCACAAATGTTAGTGTTTCTTAAGTTATTGGCTCCTGCCAAAAAAAAAGGCAGCGGAACAGCTCTTGCCTGCCATGCCCCCAAAAGAAGCCATTTAACCAGTGACACAAAAGTGACAGATTTAGCTTCTGATCCGAAAAATGTTAACAAATGAGTGGGATGGATATTGGCATTTGAGTGCCTTTAAGGGCAGTTGGCAAAATTACTCAGTAAAACATAAAGAAATGACTGCTTTCAGCATTAAGGGGCTTTTTTAGTATTAAAAAAAAAGCTGGTTCTTCTCTGTACTGTGCTCACAGATACACCCGGCATGTTCACAGTCCGAGTCAAAGCAAGCCAGCATCTCCAGGCACAATATAGCTGGCTCCAAGCAAGACCCACAGCCATGTCCACAGCCACCAGCAGCAAAGCCAGACAAGATGCTGGGGAGAAAACCAGCTGGGAGGAGAAGCTGTCAGCTAGATGCCACTGCTGGGGGTGGGGGAAAGGATTTCTGGAGCTAGGCATGTAAGTTCAGGCATTGCCAAGTGAGTAATGGAATAATCTGCATGCGTGTGCCAATGTGCTTTGGAAAAGCTTCCTTCGTTTCTCAAAAGTCAGAGCTGGATCCAGGAAAGCTGCTTGACGGACACACCAGCGCTTTATGAAAGAGCAATGCTCAAAAACCACGTGCAGCCTCCTCTCAGTGTCCCTACGTGAAACAGACAGCCCATAGCACAGGACGCTGTTCAGGAAGGTCCACCAGATTAAAAAGCGAGACATTAATACAGCACAAATTTTACTGCAGGGCATTGTATGGGCTGCACACAAACATGCAGTATTAGAGACACCCCAGTGTTTCCAGTGTTTTCACAAACAAAACGGCTGCATAAGCAGTGACTGCGTACGTGCCAATGGTGTTTGCAAGGATTTCATTCACAGCTGGACATTTACTCCCTCAGAGAAATCCTCATGCCAGAGAAATCTCCAAGCAGACCAGGATTTGGCCCTCACTACCTGGATGGTCCATCTCTTGTTCTCAGCAGTATCTCTCCGCAAGCCAGCACCACCAGACTTGGTGGCTTTGTCCCTGTGTTCTCCTTCATCTTCCCCCAAAAAACCTGTGTGTGTAAAAAAAGCCAAGGTGTCTTTACTGGGGCTACCTACACCTACGGGGCATGTACATGCCTTTTGCTACCAAACTGCAATAAAGAGAAGATAACACCTGCAACCCGCAGTAAGCACCCTCTCTCTTTGTCACCAAACAATTAACAGAGGAACAGCCTGAGCCAACCCCAGGAACTTCCTTATTCAGCTTTAATGTCAAATGATTGCTTGATTTTTGGACTGATAAATTTGGAGTTGTTATGGTATTTAAAGGGGGGAAGAAAAAAAATGGAGTTAATTGTTACCACTTGTACTTGATTCAGTTCTTCTCCATCTGGCCTGTCAAATATCTCTTTTTTCTCTCTCTCTCTTTTGGAAATCCATACTGTCGAAATTCCTTTCAACTGTAAACTAGAGAAGTGAAACAGTTGGGACACAGGAAGCATCGCATGGCCAGGAGATAAGTGGGTCCACTCCACGCCTGCAGCAGCCCACTTCTCCCTTGGTGAGACTGCTATGTCATGACTCACCTTTTCCTGGTAGTCGGTAGCAACAGTTTAAATGAGAAACTGTAACTGTCCAAACATATTTTTTCCTTCTTGCACTAATTCTTCCTCTTGATTCTCCAGATTGCAAAAGGTGCATTATTAACCTGGTCCATCATTAACCAGTTATAATTAGCTGTTAGCACTGTTTCCATCAGCATTGTCGCTGTTGTTGTCATAGTCATTATAATAATAACAAATAACAGCAGTGGCTGCATTTATATACAACAGGGTACTTTCTCTCTAATCTTTTCTCTCTATCACTAGATGAACTGGATTCAAAACAGTGAAAATGAGAATGTCCCCAAAACTCTCCAGGAAGTGATGCAGCATTGCTCGTGAAACAAAAAGCACCATTGCTGTGGTGCGTTTCAAAAATAAAATTCTACAAATTAAGTCCGCGTTGTTTATGAACGGGCCTGACGGCAGGTCCTGGGACTGGCTTAGTTGTGAAAACGTCAAAAATCTAGAAAACATTTTGCTTTGTAGGACTCATTTGCCATCCTCACCAGCCTTTCCTTATCTATGACTTATCGATAAAAAGACTTACTGATATTCCTGAAAATAAATATTTTTCCCACAAATTCAAACTCCCTGAAATCATTTTAATAAAACTGGCAAAGTATTTTATAAATTGAGTATCAATAATGCCATTTTTTCATCACAACCCCTTTTAAAAGCCTCTCTTTTGACAAAGAATTGGGCCAAAATGCTAATGCCATAACTCAAACTTCAAAAGGAAACCCAAGCAGCAGTAGCAATAAAAACAAAGGTACAGTTGGCATTGTATTGTCATTCAAAGATTTAGACTGGAGTTAGGAACTCCAGGAATTCACTTTTTTCTCCCGAAGACAAATTTTCATTGGGTTTTTCAAAACCACTCAGGTTTCCACAAAACAGATGTTTATTGGGCCTGAGGAAAGAGCAAGTGGGAAGAAATGGAAACAGTGAGGCGAGTTTGTCCCTGCAGGAGACCAACGTGCAGCATCCTTGGCAGGGGACACAGGTGGGCGTGGGGAGGGCTCCATCTACAGCCGGGCAGCTAGACTCTTCATAAGCCTGAGGAACATCTGGCTCTTGCAGGAAAGATGCAGACTTCATGGATGACCTTTTTGGTTTTAGCCCCAACATATTTTGTGTATTTTCTCATTCTTCTAGGCAGAACCAAACCCGTAACACCTAGTTTCCCCACAACAAAAATACATTGTTAATAGCAAACAACAAAATGCATGGTTTGCTGGAGCCTCAGCAGGGAGGCACAGGGTGCTGAGGTCCCACCAGAGCATGCCAGCACTGCCAGGTGTACCAGCCTGACCTCAGCGTCTGTCACCATTTTCAAGGCGATTACAATTTGGCCACCAAAAAACCCTGCTTCAAGCTCCAACTTGGCAAGTAAGGTATCAGGCTGTGACTGATTTTGTGCTTTTTTAACACTTAAGAGGGGCAGAAATCTGTCTTGTCTTGATTAGCAAGGAACAGAAGAAACCTGCACTGGAAAATAATGCTGTGCTTGAAATTCAGCTTTGAATGAAGTTTTAAAAAGCAACCCCTCAAGCAAAGAAGACCTGATCATGCACACGTATGCACCCTATACACTAACACTACAGGGATAGAGAAACACAGGCAATGCAGAACTGCAGCATCACATGGCTAGTGACTCCATTAACTTCAAAGACCAGCAGCAGGAACTATACACTGTTGTCAGCCCCATAGGCGGAACTCCTCACTGATACTATCGTTTCTCTAAAAATATCATTAGCGAAGAAACCAACATCCCAGACACACAGGCTTCCCCATAGGCCTCTGCCAGACTGGCTCTTCAAAGCACAGGCACAGGGACTGCAAATGAATGGACACCAACAGGAATGGCATCACTGGAAAGACACCTGCTAAATCAGGTCCTGGAAGATCCACCTGGGCTGTGACCCACCAAGGACCAAGTCTCTTCTAAGACCTGCCCTGAAAAGAGCATTAAAGCCCTTTCAAAGTCTAACCTGAATAGCTAGCAAATGATATCTCATTCCAACGGTCCATAATTATGCATTTACCCAGTGGCTGCTGCGGACAATCAAGTCAATAATTCACTTTTAAAATGCAGAGTTGTAATTACACAGCTAAAGAGAGCTTCTGAATTATTTTATTCATTCTCATACACCTATGTGATGAATTGTTTCCTTTTCTACTGTTGTGTCCCCAGCCAGTGGTGCCTGAAGAAAAGGCAGAGTGAACTTCAAAAAGTTTCTTACAAATAGAAGAAAGGAGATACTCCAGCACGGCATCTCCAGTCATTCCTGCTGGTGTGGGGTGAGATGCGACATGTGACTCCCAAGCCCTGGCAGATGCCAGTAGTGGGGTGTTTCTCCTGGTTTATACCGCTGCTACGGCATCACTCAGCCTTGTAGCCCGCACCCGACACAGATGAGTGAGTACATGTTGTGGACAGTGCTCTGCAATGCATATTGTACACAAACACATCTCTTATGTATAGAGCCTCTTTGCTGTGATGCCAGGGTGCTGCTCTGCTGAGAAGAGCCGCTAATGCTTGGTGACCCAATTAGCACTGCGGGACCTCACTGGAGGAGGCAGTGTCTCTACTGTATGGGTTACTCTGAAGAGACTGAAGTGTACTGGCATTTTGAAACAGCTGTGAGCACTCTCCCAGGGAGAAACAAGGGCTAACGCCTTCCCACTACTGCTCACCAGTAGGTACACTGCTGTCAGGGCACTGCCAGGCCATCAAGTCTCTTCATCACCTATGGGCTTGCTTTATTTTGGCTGCATTTCACGTATTAGCATCTCTAGTTGACATGCCCGGCTCTGTAAAGCACATACATTTAAAGTATCATCTTTCAGAGATGCGGTGGTCCTGCCACCCCCTTTGGCCCTTCTCATAAGCCAGGCACTGCCGAGGTCCCCTTTTCCATGCCACAGCAGACCTGCTCCCACAGGTGCATTGGGCAGGGTGTTGGTGGAGCCGAAAAGCCCCCAGCTTCACCCAGGTGGAGGGCTTGGCGATGTGCACAAAAAAGGCCTATCCTTGAGAGCCTTATTCCAACTTTTCTTCCCCAAATGGATCCTTTTCAGACTCTCCAGTTTTCCAGCCTTCCCCTTTGGCTCGCTTCCCTCTCACTTTCAAATTAATGATATTTAGCCAGCAGCAAACCATCCTGACAAAGTGGGTCAGGGGAACTGCAGGTTCCCCCAGATGACACCTCTGCCTGCAAATCATCTGCCAGGAAGGCAAAGGTTTATTCTGTCCCTGAGCAAGTTCAATGTCACCATGGAGTTGCAAGCACAGCAAGTACTGAACCAGATCCTACAACATTTAGTTTCATAACTTGCACAAGTGAGTATTAGTACAATCTATAATGTACATATTTTCCCCTCCCTTCTTTGCAAAGAGGACCAAAAGATGTCGTAAAGTTGTCTGGTCTCCTCTGGTTTATCCTGTCTCCTCTCCATCGTTGAGATATCCTTGAAGTTGAAAATGATATAATACTCTGAATATCTGGAGTTTGGAGGATGTAAGACTTGCAAGAATTGCTACAGCTTTATTGCATTCTCAGGGCACAGAGAGTATTTACCATACATACATCAAGTCAAGGAATGCAAAAAGGGCATACAAAAATTTGGCACTTTGAGCTCAGAAGCTAAATTCCCAGAAAGACAGATAAAGAGTGGATTTTCTTATTTATAGATTTGCAGATTAAATCCAACAAAACCAGCCCTCCCCCCAAAAAAAACCTCCCTCCTTTATGTCAGGAAGGCTGATTCAATTTCCAGGCTTGCAAGGTCTCCTCTCGGCAAGTATTACCCGACCCCAATAACACGCACTGTTCCAAGGTTAAGATCTGTTTCCTTACAATAATGCAGAAAGCTGTTGTTTCAGTCGCGGCTGCAGAATTCAGCTTTGAAGGACAGGTTAGTACCACACTACATTTAACTAGATTCAGTTCATCTGATTATACAGTGCCTTGCTTTCTGGAATATGTAATCATCTCTTTCTGATGACATTTTAAATATCCAACTAGACAAATAATTGCAGCAATAATTGATAGCTGAGTCAAGCTGGAAGATTATTGATTGGCACAGTACCCGCTGAAACAAATGTTCATCTTTCAAACATCACAGTGAAGATGCTTAAATCTAACTTTTGCTGATAAATGATAAAAATTTGATTTACTGATAAAACCACCAGAATAGAATATGCATTTAGAGATTTGATTACCTGGTGAAATTTTTCAAAGAAAAATTAGGCATCAGGATTTATATTCTATTTCACGTGAATAACTGCCAAGATATAGATAAGCCATTGAACGTAAACACACGTGGAGAAGTCTTAAAGAGCTGCTGATTAACTCTTTACCTTCCTGAATGGAATTTATCTGTTCCTAATAACGTGGGAGTTTATACGGCTGCCTTCCTGAGGAAACCTTGTGTGGGTGTCATTACCAGTGATGGGAGTTACATATAGGGAAAGATGTCCCCCGTCATTTTCCCAGCAACTCGAAACCCTCAGTTTAAATGTGCATATTCTTACTCCGCTGTGAACGCAGTCAAAATGAGGGTTTGATCTCTTTTGCCGCGGTGTAAATCAGGAGCACCAGCATCCAAATCTGCGCTGCTGCATAAAAACAGCATGAGGGAGGTCAAGATCAGGTGCATTTGCAAACTGCATTCGTTGTCTTTAAGGGAGGAGGTTTAAAGCTGAAATAAAAGCACTTTTCAGCTCTTATTACACGGGGGTCTGTTTAAACATGATTTTACTTCTAATTATGAAATTCCAGACCCCGCAGCACTGTCTATACATCAGGGGGAGAGGAAGGGGGAATTCTGAAACTTACTGATTAGAAAGCAGAGTGAGCGGCTGCGGCAGAGGATCGCGTGCAGGGAAAGGCAAGCAATGAGCTGCCTAGTTAGGGCAGTGAGGCTGTTGCAAGGCAGAAGCCTGAAATTAAGGAAAAGCGCCAGAATATTTGAGCAAGGAACAAAGAGCATAAATTCCAGAGTAAGAGATGAAAAATGCAGTGAAACGTTTTGAAACGGAGCCATTAGGAGTTGATTGAGTCTCGGAGCTACTGTTAAAAATCAGCCGCTTGTTAGATGCAGCGATCAGCTGAGCCCTGACACTTAAGGCATATGAGGGGGCTTGTTGCGTGGCTTCGCTCTAATTTAGAGATCCTCAGTTAATTAGAAAGCCCTCAGATTTTCTGCAAATGCTGGTCGCTATCGACAGCTCATGCTTTTGATGCTTTCCAGGTGACAGTTGCTGGACTGACCTTCCCGGCGCTAGCAGGGCTGTCGAGACCCTCAACGCATCTAGGAATACAATCACCGCCACCAGGAAGTTACAGGTAAGGTTATTCTGCTCTTACACGTTGTTTCCTCCTCTGAAACAAACCTTGAAGAAATCTGCATTTGCTTAATGCTATAAATAGCTCCAGATTTGAATTATTTTTTTTGCCTGCCAAGTGGATGTCACAGCCAGCCCAGGACTTCAGAGTAGGTGTTTTGATAAACAGCAGCACCAGCAGAGGTTAGGAGAAGTGCATCTCAGGCGGACAACCTGCTCGCATTGAACTCATGGCCACAACTGTGAGAGAGAAACCTCCCTTTGAGATGTTTGTTTCCCCGATATCTACAGCAGGTAGTGGTGGCTGCAGGGAATGGAGCCCTGTCTGCACTGCCAGGCAACTCCCTGAGCACCCAGCACATCCCCATCTTATGGGACTCCTCTTCCAGCTGCAAGCAAGATCTGGTGATGCCCTCCAAGTAGAAATTACTGATAATACATAATGCAGGGCAAATTCTAGCACAGGTAACCACCAAACAAAATGCGGCTTGTTTGGAAATGCAAGAAAATAAGTGGAAGTTACAGTGACAACCCAAAGGCAAGACGACAGACCTGCAGTCACACAGTTGAGTCAGGCGGCAGACACTAGAAAATTAACTCTCAGGAACAGTCTAGCATTGGCAGGGAAATGAATGAGATGATCTAAGAGATATTTTCTACCTCTAATAGGATTTGATGATGATTTTGCATAGGCTTTTGTGCTAGCCTGGCTTTTGATAAAGGCATGGTGTCTCTTTTCAACCCACATACAAGGGAGAGATTAATAAGTTGCAAACTCGGCCCACCTCGGCTATAAATGGTTCCTGTGCCTATAGGTGGAAAAAAACCCAAGCTATGATCGAAGAAAAAAACCCAGTGAACTGAGTGCAGTTAGCACTTTTACATCCAAATCTGCAGTTATTAAGAGATTTAGAGAGAAAAATTCAGCATCCAAAAAAGCATCGATTTAGCAGCCAGACCGGGCAGTGATGCACAAACCATGGCCAGTTTAGGAGCGCCCGATTGAGACCTTTCCAGGGAGAGCTCCGCTGGGGACTGTGGGAGGTAAGGGATGATGAGTGAGCTCCAGCACATTTTGTAGACCAGTTTTCCCCCATGCAGGAGAAGGGGGCAGAGCTATTGATTGGCAAGTGAGGACGGCACACATTCATGAAGACCTGGCATGAAGACTTCTGCCTACTCATGGCCACAGATAGGTAAAGGATAAGACCAGAGGACGGATTAAGATAGCAGTGATGGTAAGGAACGAAATGGAAATGAGTTTTTAAGCATACGAAATGGATTGTAGAGAATTCCATCTTTTAGCAAGACAAGACATTTTTGCAAGGAAAATGCAATTAAATGCCAGCACATCAGTAACAGACAGTGATTAAAAAAATCTAACCTCATCTGATTGAGCAAATAATCTACATGGTCATATCATGATACCTTTTCTTGGGACAAATGCCCCCTTACTCCTTGGGCTGTTCCACTGTTATTTTTCACCAGGAAGATTTTGGGATCCAGGGCCTGCTCTTTAGCATCACTGTGATTAAACTCTGAGTCTTGCTGCTAAGTCTTGCACCGCGTGAAATGAATATGGCTGTCATTCAGAGGAGAGCCACTCTCCTGTTATTCATTCGTGAGTTTTCCTTTGCTGGCTCTTCACCCCTTTACTTTGACAAAGCATCTGATAATGGTGCTGGGACCTCCATCATCCATCTGCTTACAGTAGCAAAGTCAGACCTCTGCTTCTGTACATCCTGGTGCGCAGGAGGACCTGGGGCACTCTGTGCCCTCTCAGTAGCATCTCTACATCCATACAGCCAGGATAACTCACTGGAAGCCACATGCCAGACCCCACTAGCATCGTCACCCTCAATGCCAATCTACATTCTCCCATAGGACAGCTCTGCTTTTCAAGAAAATCAACTCGTGGGGCCAAAGACGGGCAACCAGATACACCACCACATGCCTGACCACTGATTTTTGTCTGCAGCAGGCATTTCAGGTTCAAGGTTGCTGTTATTTGCACTACAGCCAGGTCTGGCAGCTGCCACAGGGCACCAGAGCCCCTCAGAGCACGGCACTGCACCCAGAGATAACAAAATGACAGTTCCTGCCCCCAGAGCTGGCAATTATCATCAGTGCTATTATAACTTGATGAGAGGGGCTGCCAGTTTAAACAGGCTACTGCTTTGACATCAACGTTTCCCACTCCTCAGGCTTGAGAATTCTGAATATTTCAGCAGGTACATGGCAGAAGTTGCAATTCTCCTATTTGCTGCTACGTCTCGTAGCGCTTTTGAAAAACCACAGCTGCACATTCGCGGTCAGAGTAAAATAAACTGGCCTCACATCATTTTTTTAGCAATAATAGAGAGCAATAATATTAATAACAATTAACACCCAGATGTTGCACTTAATCACACCTTGAGTCCGAGGACCTCGACATGCTTTGCAAATGGCCATTAATGCCACAAAGGCTGTACAGGAAGTGTACATTGCCCATAGCCCTACAGGGGCATTTTCCAGCCTCTTGCCTCCAGGTATTCATTTTCTCAGGGACATGAGCACTTTCCAACAAGCACCAGCAAGAACTCTGCTCACACCCGACAACCCCTCTGCGTCCATCCTCCTGTGCTCCCCAGAAAGGGTACTGGACGCTGTGGCGATGGGTGGCAGCTCCATAAAAGATGGAGAAGTCCTTGAGTCATCACTTTACCGGAACATTTTATTGGAAAACACCCTGTCCTGGGGCAGGCTGGGAGATGGCCATATACACGACAGGTCTGAAATTGCAGTCGGCTTCACCTCAATCCTTTTCCGATGTCCTTGGCCATCCAGTTAAGATCTGACAGCATTTAAAGATGAGAGTGCTTGAGGTAATGGGACAATGCCATAACAGGATTACAGGAAATGTGAAAGAAAGGACATACGTACATAATGTCATTTAGGTAATGTCATCTATGAACAGGTTTTGCTGCAATTTTTGCTGACAAAGAAGTCAGTCTCACTTATACAATTCCTTTTAAAGTCTGTTATTGCCGTAAATAGTTTACTTCGTCCTAAAACAAAGCTATTTAGATGCACCATCGTAAATATTTTGTCCACTTTCCTTGCTGGTCTGAGGTGCGGTATCATGGGGGAAAAGCAATACAAACCAGCACGAGCCAGCAAGCAGGGCGAGGCAGCAGGACTGAAGGACTCCCCACCGCCCTCCCAACCTAGCTGCAGCACCCAGACTTTGTAAGATCCTCCCAATTAATTTCCACCCAGCTATTTCCTCCCCGGGCCCTTTTTCCATCAGTATTCCCTTTCAGTCCCACCGCAGCTGCCCCTGAAACAGCTTCCTCATTGTCCCCCTCCAGAAGTGGTGTATGTGTGCCAAGCGACTGACCGCAAACAAAAGCTTGTTTGACCAACGCTTGTTCCGAAACAAAACCCTGGCTGGAGGAGGAAATCCCGCAAAGGAGGGGGGATTGATGCTGGGACAATTTGGAAGGCAAGCCCAGGCGCGCTTGGCCCTGGGGACTCACATTCTTGCCAGACAATGGTGTCTGGCCTCCTCATTCACTGCCTGCCTAGCACCCCTCCCCAAAAAATCTCCCCTAAAAGCTATGTTTATTATATAGTCTGATAAGTGGGAAAGATGCCGTTAAATTGAGCCTGTCACCATCTCATGTGTTCTGCCCGCTGTGTCTCCAGGCTGGAGGGCAGGCAACAGAAGAAGCCTTTGAAGGACTTGGGGAAGGTTTTTTCTGGAGCTAAATGTACTGCTAGGAAACACCGGGATGAGCTGATTGCTTCTAAGTTGGATGGCAAAAATTAATGACCAAACCAGGAGGTGGATGAATATTTATTCATCTTTTCTTTTTCTGAGCAAAATGTTTCTTCCAAAATCCCCAGCCCTGTCTTAGATGACTCCTCCTTCCCCTGAGCCTGTAGTGGCTGTTATGAACAAGCCAAGCCTTTGCCCCACACACATCTGCCTGCCATTGGCACGTGAAATTACCGATTAGAGGAAACACCCTCCTTGGGCAGGCAGCCCCCTCCCTCGATAAGTACAGTTGGAAACCACAGGAGTTGCACAGGCCAGCTCGCACACTGTACGCCAGCCTGACCATCTTATCCGTTAATAAACAGACATTCAGGTCTTCATCGCATTGAGCAATGTTGACATCTGCCCGTTTAGGCAACACATTGGGCAGCAGCTGGGTTTGCGGCCGGGCAGCCAGCAGGGTTTGCTGCAGGCTCCCTGTGGGCTTTGGTGGGGGCAGGATCCTACTGACTGTCCATCTGTCCACCTGGACGCACGTTATTACTGGAAGATGCTCATAATAAACATAGATACATTAAAATTCTTCACAAAGTCATAATGCTCAGCCCTTGAACGGCATGTCCCAGATTAGCTGTCACCGACTTGTCCCCAGGAGCGTGCGTCATCACCCCATGTACCAGGTAGAGATGGAGAAACTGGCCGAAGCAGCTCTAGTCCTTCCCCATGCACCTTTTAAGGATAAAAAAAACTTAAAGAGAGTTTTCTTAAGCAAATTTACCATTTTGGTGTCGAGGTTGCTCACAGTATGTTTGTAAGCATATGTATATATTTTTCGTTTCTACCCTGCAGAAGTGCTTACACAGATGCCGTAATAAGGTATCTATGAAATACAAGTCCACAGGGACAAAACACAGAACTCAGATGAAGATTTTGATACTGTTCACAGAGTGCCAAGGCTACAGCCTCAATCCTGGTGCTAACTGCTAGTCCCTTGCTTTATGAGTAGGATGTGCCCCTCTGGACACTGTCTACCTGTCAGTTTTGCTGCTGTCTGAGCTTCCAGCTCTACAGAGATCCCACCACTGCTGAGCTTCTCCATGTCTGAGAGATAGCCTTGGATGACACCAAAATGGGAGCTGAGGGGTACGACCCAACCTCTTGCAGCAACTTCAGTAGCACCTGCAGCTCCCTGCCCACTTCAGTAGGACATGTGGGTGATCAGGATTAGACTTGTGCATGTTGTAATCAGCTGCAGGGCTACAAACACAGTCGATGTGCATGTGTCGTATGCTGTACATCCCACACTTGTAAGCAGTTTTAAGCAGTTGTGCACTTATTTTCCCCTCTTCTCTAAAGCTGAGCTTTTAACAGCCTCCAAAATAGTGTGTCCCTACAGTCACCACTTTTGGAACTCAAGATGAGGTGCCACTAGGTCCATCCAGAGAGGGACAGAGCCACTGCTACAAGAGGAAACAGCCAGGGGGGACAGGTGACTGCTTCAAAGCCTGCCTGCTCCAGCGCCGCTGCCTGTGAAACACTGAACAAAACAAAACATTTCTGGTCCATAGAGCTACACTATACATTGAGCAAACACTACACAGACTCTTTGTTTTTGTGAAATTAATAAATTTTCCCTTAGCACTTAGTGTTTCTGTCTCCCTCCTCTCAAGCTGGGGTGCTGAAGTCACAGAGCACATCCCTACTGAAAGCTAAAGACGCTGCCAGGGAAACCACATCCAGCCCTCCCGAGTTGACCAGGCATTTTTAAGCGCAACCTCACTACTTCCAGTAAACCAGCCCTAATTGTTCTTGCCTCAGCAAAGCCTCTCTGAGCACAGTGCTGCCCCACAACATCTTGAACGACTCTGCAGAGGAGAGAAGGTACCCCATCCCACTCGCTGCAGCCAGGCACAGCAGCAATCTGCATCTCACAGCCAAATAAGATGATTTGTTATAATGTGTGCAAGTGAAATTTCAGGAAGGGGGCTATTCCTGTTAGAACACAAGTCAGAAAAACAGGGTTAATGCCCTCGTTATCTGGCTCACCACATTGCTCCTCTGTGCATGGGCTGTCCAGCGATACGGGACAGTCAGGAGAGCAGGGATGCTGTGCCACCAGGTGCTGCAGGAAAAGGGCCCATGAATTAACCAGGTCCTACTGAATTAACCAGACGCCATGGAAAACCAGGCTTTATTCCTTAGCGGGAGCATCATGAGGTGATTTCTCCCTCCCTAACTCACTCGATCCTTTTCTTGCATCCAGCTTATCTGCCCAAGCCAGCACTCTTGTGGGAGCAGAGGGGATGGGGCTGCAGATGAAATAGCCTCGTGGTTCTGCTCTTGCTGGTATAGCAGTGGGTCCCAGGTGGTGGGGCTTGCTGCAGAGGACAGACGCTGGCTTCACTGGGCTACCTAACATAAAAAGCTGCTGGAGCACTGGCCGCTGAACCTGACACGTTGGATGCTGCTCTAGAAGGCCAGAGCTGAGGCACACATGACTCATTTATAAATAACATACCGCGTTCGGGTTTGTTTTTTTTTAATTCAAATACTGTTAGGTAGAAGTTCCACAGTGATATGCTTTGTTTCTTTGATCATGGGATTGCTACTTTTCTTTCCCTGGGGAAAAACATGCCCTAAAAACAAACAAACACTGCACTGGAAGTAAAGACCCCACTCCTTTGAAACTTCTGGAGAAACTCACAGCTGCTGGAAGACACACACTCACCCCTAAGAACCAAAACTAGCCTGAGCTGTAACACTGAGGGGCACCAGGAGGCCCTCAGCAGCCCCGGACTCCAGTTTCACAACCTTGCAAACGTTTTCCAAACTCCTAATCTCACAAATAAGCGTGCAATAGGATATGCAACCACTATCAGTATGTGAAAACACAGGGCTTTCTGTGCCGAGGCTGGGGCAGCTACTGATGTGCTCTGACCCTGCTCCAGGACAGCTGCTTCTTTCCACTGGAGGCATTCAATCTACTCAAATAACTTTCCTGAAGCCTTCAGCAGCCTTCCACTGACTCAAACTCCTGTTGGTTCTGTAGACCCCTCACGGCAGCAAGCTGTGTAAAAGCTTGCCTGAGTATATTTGATCCGAAGTAGGACCAAAGTCCCCTTTTCAAGTTTTATCCCAGAGTGCCAGCAGGATCCCATAATCGCATGACTCCAAGAGCTGAAGCTTTAAAAAAAAACTCCATGGATGTGATCGAACCCTACACATTGGCCATGCCAGGCTACCCACCAATATGGATTTTTGGACTAACTTCCAGCAGAAAAGGCAGTCCAAAACCCAGTCCAAAACCACTTATATCAGACTCTGTGCCTCACTTACACATAAGCCACCACACCCCCCTGACGTCTGACATAGTGATGACTACACAGGGCCTGATGTGACCTTCAGTTGATAGGAAGCCTCCCACAATCAGCCCCAGACCTGGAGTCAGACCCCTCTACAAGCCACCCAAGGGAGGAGCAACGTGTCAGGATATGGTGGGAACTTGCAGCCTGGCATTAAAATGTGGCTCTCGGATGCAGGGAGGTACCTCTTCACCGCCCTTTGCAGGTGGCTCTGAGCTTGTTCAGCCCACAATATCCCTCCATGGCTGCTCTGAGTCAGCCCCATCCTATGTGATTTCAAAAATTCAGAGCTAAGCCTGAACTAATATATCCAACCTCTCCGCAGTGCTTATCAGCTCGGGCAGGGTTCTGTACAGGCTCGGCACCTACTCCACTCCTGGCTGGGCGATGGCGCAGGTCCAGCCAGCTCTGAGCACAAGCAGAGCTCGCTCGCATCTGCTGGCAAAATGTATGCAAACTGTAAGAAGTACGCCTCAGAAACCCTGGAAATCTGACAGCTTTTTGTGTTGTAATAATGCAATTCAAAAGACTATCGGGATTGTATAAATATTTGTACAGACACTTATTGCTGTAGCAGCCAGATACTCGGTCCCCCTGAATCAGCTGATCTGCTTCAAGTCCTCGCCTCCGTTTGCAGAAGTCTGCTAACCAAAACCATGCAACCCCAATGTAACCATCTACACAGTGAAACATAAAGCCTCTGTTTGTATAAATAGTCTCTCCATCCTCTGCCCTCCCTACTTGCTGGGTGGCTGTCAGCAAAACAAAATAA
Organism: Neomorphus geoffroyi; assembly: GCA_033558235.1. Lineage (NCBI taxonomy): Eukaryota > Metazoa > Chordata > Aves > Cuculiformes > Neomorphidae > Neomorphus > Neomorphus geoffroyi. The sequence continues at coordinate 94,817,877 of JAUMJM010000005.1, read as the reverse complement.
AACGTGGTATCAGATTCCCAGTGCAGTAAAAGAACACAAGCAAGATGTACATTTTAGCCAATGAATTAATTAATTATTATTAATGCAATGAATTCTCGCTAGGAAATGTTTGTACTTTGCCATTGTAATTAAATATTCTCACTCATGCAGCACTCAGCCTTCAGAAATTAGTATTGCATTTTATAGTCCAGTTGTGGTTTTTTAGCAAGAAAATACTTTCACACTGAATTTTTCATTTTTCATTGGCACAGAAAGGCAGGAGAAGGTCTCTTAATATTCATGTCCATTTTCCTTTCTAAAAAATTACAAATACTTTTTTTTCAGCAACACATATACAGTTTTCATAATGAAAAATCCTCTCTCATTTTTGCTCCAGTACAAGCTCGATCTTGATGAATAAAGCAGGTCCCATCACCCTTCCTCAAGTGAGCAGGTGCCTCGCTCTGCACTTACAGTGCTGCTATTTCTGTCCTCATGAGCTAAACAGTGAGTTTCTTGATGAGTAGGTACCTACGCAAGGCATCTCTTGTTCAAATCAATAGGAAAACTTGTTCAAGGAAGGACCTGCTCATAGCACAAGGACTCCAACAGCTAACCCGGACGAAGGACCAGTTTCTAATCCCTTTATTCAAGGTCCAATCACTTCAGCCCACTGCTCACAAAAAAAAGAGTGGCAGAAGCCATCCCTCCGTCTGCACGAAATAGGTCAAAGACACATAGGATTATTACTAATTTGGAAAGAAAGCACCTGAGACATAACGTAATTCCACCATAAGATTTTATCGCTTTTACTCACAGTGAGTAAATACCAGGGGAACTGCCGAACAGAGGTCTTCTCACCCACTCAGAAGGAAACCAGACCCTGCCTATATCTGCTGGAGTGACAGCCAGAGCTACCACTGTAGCTACACAGACAATTAACCACCAGACCAGGTGAGCTTCACCTGTTTCACTGTTCATGAAAAATAGTAAGAAATGTGGCTCAGGTTCAGGGATTTGGTTTTAATCCTCTCTTTACCCTCAGATGGACACATGCAATTGCTCCCTTTTGCCATCCCCAGCCACTGCTGATTTAGCTAATGCTCCGTGTCCCATCAGGAAACATCTTAACTCTGAAGATCTGATGATTGCCCCAGCAATCAGTTGTTTGAATAGTTGAAAATTAAGACTATTGCACACAATGTAAATTAAGTAATTTTCTACCCTCCTAGGGTCTCCCAAGTCTATCAGATTTCCCATGACTTGTATGTCACACTGCCTCATTACTGTAAAGAAAATACAGCTCCATGACTCCTTTAAGTGGACTACCCTCAAAGACTCAGGAAAAAAAAGATCTTCGCAAACCCAGATCCCACTGCAAATGAACTGAGGAGCAGAAGACCATCCTCGAAGTATGTTTATTTGCTCCTGTTATTCCAACTCTCATGCCTTAGGCTGCAAAATCATCTGCGAATCCCAAAAAAGTGTATGCAGCCATTCTCTATGACATCAAATTTTGCAGTCATAGCTCAAATAGCAACAGTCTTGTTCACAAGGATGCCAGCAGAATCCATGGTGAAGGAAGATGCCCTCCAACACAAGAAACCTGCAATCTGATCCTAAAGCAGGTACCACTTCAGCATCCTTAATGCAGCAGTTCTACCTCTTGCTCTCCTTCCTAAAAGAAGTAATCAAGGCGGGTTTTAGGCCATGACTAATCATTTTTTAAATAAACATTTTGAACTCAGCCTACAAACATTCCTACTGCAACGTTACGGGATGCTTTGTTAGGTTTAGCCACTAAAATAAGCCTTCAGCACAGGGACAGTGCTGCGCTGCTTCCCGCAGCTTCCTGGATCCTTTCCACCCTGGCTGCAGCATCTCAGAGAGGTTTTGTTCCCAAGCCCAAACAAGCTGGAATCATTCCCAAGCATTTGGAAACCTCAAGCCAAGCAATAAGCACTCGGCATTATGGTAATCACCTGGTGGTGGCCACTGTAACTTCAGTTTTACGTTGAGACTTTCATTGAAGCCCTCTGGTTTTGGACCATTTTTCTTTTGCAGCAGAAACTCTCCCTGGTTGGTTTTGGGCCAGAGGTGAGCTTTTGTAATGCAAAAAAAAAATCAATCAGTCACTTATTTTCAGCTAAAAAGACAGAGGATGGGAAAACCCCACTGACAAGAGCTTTTTAAGACAGTTAGTACAAGTTACCAAACGAGAGGAGAAACGGCCACCCCACGTTTGCATGCAAATCAGGCCCTCAAAGAACTGGCACTTTACAGAATGGTGGGGAAAGCAAGAAGAAAAGAAAGTAGATGCTATTAACACAGTTACGTATTTTTGTACAGGCTTCTAAACATGTCCAGTAATCACTTTAGGTTGTGTTTTTTCAGCAGAAGCCAGCTTGCTGATGAGGCCATGCCCCACCATGAAGGTGGGATGCACGGGGAACTCACCTTTCATCTGAAAGACGGAGAAGAAAGTGGAGCTCTTAGGTTCTTCCATCCTGGGGGCTTTCTAGAAAGTCTGGCTTCTCAAAAATGCCATCCCTGACTGCCACAAATGCCAGGTTCACTGGGGAAACCTTGACTTGAGAACCCACGTTTCAACATTACTTGTCCTTTGGCATGGGGCTGGAAGCGAGCATTAGCCCTTCAAGACCAGGGGCAAACAAGAGGCATAGTATAGGCGATGAGGCAAAAACTCTTACAGCTTGTGGAAGAGAAAAGCAGGCACCCACTGCCCAAATGGTTGAAGTCCAGTCACCAGGAACTGTGCCAGTGCTCCAGTGTACTCCTCACCCCCACATCTTTACATACTAATTCCTCTGTTTTGTTCAAGCACAGACCGTGGCATCCCCTTCTGCTCCTCCAGACTCCGTCTGTACTCATATCTCACCTCATTAGCGAAGCCACACTCATGAAAAACTCTTGCATAGGCAAAGAAATCTCCTGCTTGGATCAGAAAACTTCAAGTAGTCACCACAACTATAAAAATGTCTTCCTTTCCTCTATGTGGAAGTTTTGCATTAGCACAGGAGCACCACCAGCTGTATCTATATGCGAATTTTTGTCTGAAGGCGATTCCTCAGTTGGCCCCACTTGCCATGTTTGAGTTCAGTGCAGTGAAAAGTTTGCATGCATTTTTATTGGGTGCTTTGCAAGGGAAACAAGGAAACTAAGCTGAAGGCTTCACCCCGGAGCGATTCCAGATCCACTCCAAGCCCTGCTGCAAGCATAGAAGCTAAAAGCAGCAATGGGTCCTGCAGGCAGTCTTGAATGAGTCTGGTGAGGACATGTGGCTTGGGCCACCAGAACACAGAAAGGCTGGGGTAGAGATTCCAAAGACAGCATCATCGGTGAATGAAAGGCCACATGAAACAACCTGTTTTCAAGTAAAGCCTGAATAAAAAACCTACGTGCTGGAGAAAGCTATGAGTAACTGCTCCTCAACCATCTGCTAAAGTATTGGGTTCTTCAGAGAAGGTCTGTGGTGGCATGGACCTGCACAGTTATTCTTGCTGCCCCCAGGCTGCCTGGGTATTTACCTCTTCCATATCCCTCTTCTTCCTCCTCCATTCCTCACAGTATGCAGGCACTCAAAGGGAGATCGCATACCGTGGCACAAGAATGTTGCACAAACTGTGACTTTCCTCTGGTTACCCCTTATCTGTCCTGAGCCCTGACAAAAATCAGCCTATGACCTCCTGCTCCTTTAATTTATATTGGTTTTTTTTCTTTCAAAACCAGACTCTCACAGCTCTCCAGATCCTACAAGGGAGCTGCAAAGAGCCCAGCCCTGCTCCCGCTAGAAACACTGGGATTTTAACATTTTGCTTGGAAATGGGTGCATGCAGAAGGCACTGGTGTAAGCAGAACCAAACAGCACCAGAGCAGTTTCTCCTGTTCTTTCCTAACTAAGCCTGCTATTCTTGAGCACTGTCAAACTGAGGAATTTTCCCTCTCCCTCTCCTGACAATATGTTATTTGAAAATGTTTACGCTGAGGATTAATTCCCCATCCGGGCTGGACAGTGTGGTTCATTCACAGCTTCTGCTCTTCAGTGGAGCCTCCTCTGAGTTGGCTTTGGAAGGCTGTTTTGCAGCTCCCTGGCCAGGGAAGGCAGCACAGAGCCAGCACCCGCGGGTACAATCCGGTACAGCAGCTGGCAAGCTTGGGAAATCGCTCAGTGCACAACCAAAAGGGCTTGGTTACAGCTGGACAAACATTTTCTCCACATTGGCTAACATACAACCTTCTGCCTTTCTGCAAAGTGCCGGTTCACCTCTTATCTCTCCATCAGGACTTGTATGGGCAGTTGTTTCCTGACATCAGCATACCAGATTAGGCCACGCAGTCACCCAACCAGGCAACTCCCCGCGAGCTCCTGCTACAGGAAGGGACACCTGCAGGTGTTTGTGTCCAGAGCCAGGACGGTGCTCAAACCCAAAGCAACCAAAGCACAGGCGCTTCAGTACTCATAGTGAAGTACCACTTTTCTCCCTCAAAACCACTGAACGGAGTTTCATTTCCCTGCCAGTAGGCTCAAATAACATTTTAAATGCAAAGATTTATATGCAGACACTTATAAATGTATTCCATTATAGCCTTTGCAAAACTACATTTCAACCTAAACATTCAATTAATGTAATTAAATTGCTACCTGGTGGTATTATCTAATTTAACTTCGGATCTGTGCTATTGAAAAGCATGTGTCTTTTAGCACTAGGACTGGCAAGACATGTGATAAACAGACCTATAAACATGTTGGCTCAACTGAGTTGTTTAAAAATAAATTAGCAAACTATAAAAATAAACAGTAACATACATATGTACTCAATTATGAACTAACTCTAATTTTTGTTCTGAAATACTGTCTTTGACCTTAGTCATAAACAAGCACTATTAAAAAAACATAATATCTCAACAGACAGAAGGGCAGGGATTAAACACTCATTGAGTGTGGCAGAATGCAAAATAAAGGGTGAAAAGAAAGAAGAAAGAAAAAGGGGGGGAAGAAAGCTCACTCTTCTCTTTATTAAAGGCAGCAACCTACACCCACCACAAGTGTTTATGTTGATTACACCTGCTTAGATTCAAGCTGAAGAAGTTAAAAGCTAGTGAAGTGCATATGATTAAAAACCTTGTAAGGTCTACAGAAAGGAAAATATCATTTTAGCTTACAGTGTGGCTTTGGGAGGGAGAGCAGTGTGGGACCCACAGAGCCACCCTGCAGCCCTCAGCTGCCCAGATGCAAACTCTGCTACCATCTTGGAAGAATTCAGCCAACCAAAAACACACGGCAGAAAGGTGGGAACCATCCTCACGCCGGACACAACAAAGTGGAGGGGGAAAGACAACAGATTTTTTTAGGAGCGTAGAGCAGCATCCACGCCATGGTTTTGCCGTTAATCTAGCACTCCAGATAGAAAATAACAAGGCATATGCTATGACTGCCAGCATTGTTGTATTTTTTCCAGGAAGAAAGGCAAAAAGGAAGAAAGGACGAGAAGCTGAGGCACAAAAGGCACATTTTGCACCCAGGGCAGATATTTTTGAGTCTTTCAAGCTAGACAGGGGGGCACCAATGTCTCTGCCCACAGCCAGACCCATGCCCACACACGCACACACAAGCAAAACCTCACAAGAAATCCCAAATCATTAATAAAAGTAGTTGAATAACTGCTAAGCACTTCTTCATTGTGGAGAACCAAACTTAAAACACTGACTACCAGTGGGCTGCCTCCTCCAGAAAACCTTATATAAATAAGAAATAGGAGGCAACTCGTGTTCCTCAACACACAGGCTTGAAAACAGGCAAGAGAGGCGAGTGGAAGAAAGGCTTCGCCCCAGGCCAGCTCCTCGCCAGTGGTGAGACACGAAGACCCAGCCGCACAGTCAATAACAACACTGGGTCTGACATTTCAATGAACAAGAAGGGCTGCCAGTTGCTGAAACACAAACAAAACATCCACGAGGCATGTTTTTCAAGGGATGCAAGGAAGGGCCCACAGGAGCCAACAACGGCATGCATCTTTTTTTTTCTGACGACCTCCACGTCAGCATAAGCGGGATGCCAGAGAACTCCCAGAAATGCGGGAAGCCTCGGCAGGATAGGAAAAGAGGGTAGAAAAAGAAACGGGCAGGGCTGTGCCAGGTCTCAGGTTTATCCAGGAAGACCATGGAGCTTAGGCACTGCGGAAGTCACTTCCAGCCATCAGAGTTGGTACGTGCCACTGCTCGGTATGGAGTGGCAATGGCCTCTCCTCCAGTCCTCAACACTATCAACAAACCCAAAAGGATTTTCCTTAATTTCTGCTGTATATATTTGCCATTTCCCACCTCTCCCTCTTTTTTTCCTTTTTTTTTAAATTTTTGTTTGTTTGTTTTAACTCTGCAAAGAAATGTCTACAATTCCCTCAAGCAACTGCAGGATGCTGTCACTCAGGAGTGACCGCTGATGATCAGTCAAACAGCAACCAGAAAAACCAACGGTGCAACCAGGAGCTGAGCTCAGTGTTGTGACTGTTCTATGACTTAGCAAAAGGAACATGTCATACACCAGGACTGACCAGCACCTCCCTGAAAGTTATACTCACATTTAGCTTCACACCACATCTATCCTTCACCCATCTGTAGGAGTCTGTGATCTCGCTCACATTGTAACAGCAAAATAAGAGTATTAACAAGTCCTGACCAGACTCCTGCTTTCCTTTTTCTCTAGCAAACAGCTGGTACTTGAAACCCAGCCCTGTCCCAAGGCCACCCCCAGCCTGGAATTCACCCTGACAGAGAAGACATTGTCCCTGACAAGTGATGACAATAAAAAAATGCAATTAAAGCAATGTGCCAGTTTGAAAACGAATGCCGTTTTCTGCCCATCCTCCCACTCTATTACCAATAAAACACTTAAAGACACTATTCATGCAGACATAAAGTGCTAATGGCTACCTGTTAGCATGTTTCATCATGCCAATATTTTTGCTCTGATTCTGACAGTTTCCTTTTTGTTATTTTAAGTTAAGGGAGTGCTAATCTGGGTTGGAACCAAAGGCTCTAAGAATTAAAATCTACATAAGCAGCACAATTAATGACAGCATTTCCCTCCACTCTGCACTATTTCATGGACACAGCCTTCTTGCAGCCAAGCTCTTTTCCAGGCTATAAGGAGTTAAGAGTGCAGGACCTGGGAAAAGCCTGGGAAGATGGTAAGATTTTACTGAAAAGTGCCACAAATTCTTGCCGAAGCTAAGTGTGTTTGAGGGATAACAGAAGGGGAGAAAACAACATGAATGCCAAAACCCGATGCATTAAAAAAATCACTTCTAATGGCTTACAGAGAAAAATTCAGGGCCATTCCCATCTGACTTCGGGGATGAGACTTCAGGACTAGATCCTCTGCTACAAATTGGCCAGGCCCATCCCATCTGATTTACATACCACGGGTTGCCCTAGGTGTGATTACAGATCCTTCACCAACTCTTCCAGGTGTGGAAAGAACAAAACTCCTTGGGTATCACCTCAGCAGTCACTGGCTCCACCTGGATGACTGCACACCCATCATCTACCATCTCTGCGCTGTCTTATATAAGCATACTTCTGACATCCACCAAGTTAAACCAGGTGAAAACTTGCTTGTGGGGAAGAAGAGCCTGGTCCTCTGTGACTGCCAATAGTACAGGTCAGAGTCACGATCTGATTTTCCATGGAACAGGAGAACAGAAGCTCTTTTATCTCCAGAGCTGTCACAGCTCCGTAGAAATACCCAGTGGCTTTGAGCGTACACACAGGGATGTTCCATTTCCCCAGCTTTGCAATTGTTTATTATTATAACAAGTTAAGAACGCTAACAAGTCTTACTGAAGCCCATTGCAAAGATGTTAAGAAACACAACTTATCTGATGCAATAGTCAATATAGTGCAACCTCCCCAAGTCCCAGTTCAGGGAAATAACATGAAAATTACCAGAGGAGATGGATCTAAGCTTGATGGATAGCAGAGGATGCTCCAGTCCAACTCAGGATGCCAGAGAGAAAAAACAAGAGAGTACAGCAGCAGACAGGTAATTCCCTGCCTGCTTTATGTCTTCTGTTCCTTCCAAGGGTTCCCACTTTGGCCAGGCCAGAAAGAGGACACTAGTTTGGGTGGACTTCTGATCTGACCCAGCATGGCTAGCTTTATATTTTTTATAAAAAATGTTGCCCTACAGTACAAAAGAGGTATCCCTCTCTACAGGGAGACCTTTATTTGTTTGGCTGAAACGTAAACATGGGCAAGCTTCATCACCTATGCCTTGTCATGTGGTCGCCACTGCTGCAGCATCACGACAGGTCAATGTTACCTCATCTGCAGACCCTATTCGTCCAAGCAGTGTTGCATGCCACAGGGGACAAATGGCTGGTGTATCAGATGGCTAATGCAAAGTAGGTGACAAAGGCTCTTCCAGCAGAGATGGAGACATGGGGGAAGGCAGGTTGGTATGCCATGGATTTTACCTCCCAGGGGGTCACTCCTGGCCAGCACACTGCAGTCCTCCACCCTTTGCAAAGCTCCAGCACAGCTGTGCTTGGTCTGCAAACGGGTTTTTGCCTCTTTGCTTGCAGCTCCAGGCTGGTCTTCTCCAACTTCAAGGAGGAAGCTGCTCCAACCCACCTAAACGCTGGCTGAGCAGAGAGGCATAATTGGAAAAATAAACCTCCATGTTTCTAAGGTTGCTCCCACAATGACCAGAGTCTGGCCTATTGCCATGACCACCCAGGACACCTCAAAGACGTTACCTGGAGGTTCAGCCTCTTGTGGCAAGTGGCCCGTGTTCCCAGGACGCTGACCACAACAGGCAAACTTAGCTCCCTGCGCGAGTCATTAGCTGGACGGTGTTTACTTACAGTGAGTCCCCACATGGAGCCCTGAACCTCTCTGTGCTCAACATGCAAGAGAGACGAGAAGGCAGCACGCCCGCACAGGGAGGTTTCCAATGCAAACTGGGTCGGGAGGCACGAAAGGCAGGAGCGCAGATAGCATTTTCGAGAGAGTATAAGATAAGAGGAGGTGGAGTTTCCCGATAAAGAGGATTTCCCTGCTCAAATATCAAAGGATTCACACTAAGAAAAGGGGGGAGAAGGGGAATTACATCAGTCTGAGGCACACTTTCTCTTTTAAACTCTGACCTTCTATTGTCTGTCTTCTTGACTAGGATTTAAAGGCCCTTTGTTGGGCTATGTTACATGGTGTGATCTAGAAAGCAGTCGCAGATGAGGCACCGTGGGCTTTCGGCTGTGCCAATGCTCAGACTCCCCCCTTGCCTACACTGGACTTTCAGAAGGCGTTGAGTCAGCTCAGATAAGTCAGTGCTTTCTATCAACACCCTTTCGAAGCTGAGCCATGATGTGCCCTCCCACCACCCTGCTGCTGTGCTTCTTCCAGCAAAGTCAACGCAGGCTGGTGGAACTGGGCTTCAGGCTGGTGGAGGTCTTGGCAGGAAGGTGAGCTGCTTCATCGCACCAATCCACTCTCGCCTCTCCCCAAGTTCTCTCCAGGCTCTCTCGACAGCGTCCTTCCCATCCCAAATACAAACAAATGGGCAAAGAGCAGGTGGCGGAAGCGTAACAGATGCCTAAAATGGTTTAGAGTGATCTACGAGCATCTTTTGGTTATAATGCTCCATTAACGTGACATTTATGTGGGGTAATATAACACGGCTCACTTATGAGCACCTACACCAGCCAGTTAGGTTTCCCTGTGTACAACGGATGATGCAGATAACCGAGAGCCATGTTTCGGCATGACCGGGGACACTACAGACAGGGCTACAGGGCATGGGAGGTGCCAGTGCTCAAAGAGGTTATACCAGCTACCCATGGCTGCTATCCCAGAGAGAGTGGAGGGGATGTTAGGCAAGGAGAGGGGGAAGAAGCAACACCTCAGGAGGCAGAAGCAGACAGATCCATAAATGGGGAAAAACCACGGCTTGAACCTATGGAGCTGAATAGTCCCTTTCTGCCAAACAGGAAACATGATGCCTAAAACCCAGTCCCAAAGGCACAGCCTTGCTGTCATCTCCATGCAAGCTGCAGCGTAGTTCAACCATCCGTCTGATGTTATAGCAGCCAGTGTTACACTCTGCAGCTAAATGAACCTTTAATGTCACACAGGCCTAATAAGGGCTCCCATTTTGTTACCCTGATTTATAAACATCACTGCAGTGGGCTGGAGAAGGGACAGCTTCACAACCACAAGCTTTCGTTATTCCCTGCAAATGACCTGTTTGCCACTTCTGAACTGCCTAATTTATTTTGCCCCTACGTTTTGGTCATTCATCTAGTCTCTTCCTAATGGTGCTCCGAACACTGACACTTTGGGAAATGTCTAAAATGCTGTAACACTTACACAGCCCCGTAGAGGTGAAAGGACCAAGGGCAACCGCTGAATCTTTCGAGAACAAGAGAAGGATCATCCATCTCCTTCTCCCTCCTCCCCACCCGCCACTCCATCACGGATACTGTTCTCATCTCAATGTATCTGAGTAAAACACAAAACAAGCCAATATGCAGCCATCCCAGCATGTCTGGATATCAGACCCATTGTGTGACAGCCCCAGCCTGCACCTCGCAACCCAGGAGGTCCTCCCTGGGCGTTCGCTCCTATGGCTCTGCCCGTAAGAGAAAGTATCTGAGAAATCAAGAGGCTGGTTGAATTCAGGCTGTGGTAATGCCATCCAGAGAAGAGGTGAGGGAGAATAAACACGCACGCTCAGCATCTCAGCCAAATGGAAAGGAATGAATCTGGAGCCTGATCCAAAACCCAAGTCAACAGAAAGACTGTTGTGGATTTTGGCATGGTGTTTCATCATTTAAGTGCACACTGGCTAGAAAGTAAACAACCGAAGTTATTTCACTTTGCATGCCTAGTAAACGCAGTTGATGGCTTTTGACATTTGAGTAAATGCATAAATTATCGCAGGGTGCTATCACTAGCCTTTCACTAGACATGTAGAAAACCAGAAGAGGCATCTAGTGTCACAAAGAAAAAGCTGAGAACATAGAAAGCATCACCAAAGGACAGGTAGAACACCGAACAAACTCCTACCAACAGATTAAATTTGTGTTGCTGTATTTTACCCACATTTTGCATCTCGCACTACTCGGGTACCTTGAAGTATGTGCATGCAACCAGAGTCATGACATCAGACCTATAAAGAAGTAAGAGCTGCACTTTAAAAACATGTTGGAACACTTATCATGTCCAGTGCCAAAAATGTGTCTCTAACCTGTAGGAAGAAATGGATGTGGAGCTGCTCATAGAAAGATTATTGCACTCACATGGCAGGACACAAGGTCCCCTTCTTTGTTTTGCCTTGTGAGAAAAACAGCAACTAAAACAAGACGGAGGAGCTGCTTCACCTCCTCAGATTTTTAGAAAAATACACACAGCCGGACAAGAAAACGAGGTGGGAATCAGAGAAATCCTGTGTGATTTGTGAAGACTAAAGCCACTTTGCCATGGACCGATACAAACCACTGATCTCAGTGCTCAGCAGAGCATGGTGCTTGCTGCTTCTTTTTGGAGACTTCAAGTCACCTCCTGTGTGGCGCTGAATCACTGTGAGTAGATACAAAAAAGGTACACAAAGCCTAAAAGCATTTCATTGGAATTGAAGCTCAATTTACAGCTCCCTAGACTCAAGGGTGTGTTTGAGCAGCCCTTTGTTGCAGGGTTTTGTCAAGGTATGTTCTGACTTGTCCCCTGCATGGCTGTGCAGTAATTGTTGATACTGATAGTCAATTCCTTTGTTCACGTCACTCAAACACTGACTTTTTTTCTTTTTCCCCTTCTCAGCATGGCTAATCCAGAGAAGACAACACGCAGCTAAACCACTGCTTCAAAAGGCGGCAGCATTAACTCCTGGCCAGCCTGGGCTGGAGTCCACAGCATTCCCCTCCTGCCCTGCCGCGCACCTTCCCCTTTGCCAGCATGGGTAGGAAAGTAATACGTGGAGCAAAGAGCCCTCCTTATCTCTCATGAAATACAAGTGGGTCCAGACTCTGCAACTTCCTTCCCAATGGGATAAGCACTTACCCAGGTAATCTCATTACAGTCATTGTTCTCCGTAGGTTAATAAATACTTACAGAGATGAGTAAAGGCTTCGCAATCTGACCCCAACACAGCAGAAATGATTGCTTAGGGCCAAATTGTCATACTCTTATTATGCCGAACACCACATTCCTCTGCTAGCAGAGCAGCATTAGCACCAAAATATATATGAATGCTTGCAAATAAGGTGTTGGCCCCACTTCTGGCCTAAAGTTTTCATGGTACCATCATTCTGATAGGTTTGAAAATTAGCAGATGCTGCCAGTTCCTAACAAATACGTTACTAAATTATTCTGAAACAACAGGAAAAACAAATTACACAAATAATAAAATTCAAGTAGATGCCTTCTCTCCAATTTCAACATGTAGAAGAAAATAATTACAGGTTTTGTTAATTTAAGAAAATGCTTCACTTTTTCTCCCATCAGACATGAGGTGTGAATTATGCAAAACCAATTCAAATTTGACTGGGTTATTTACATACGACAGCCCCGACAACTAATGTAGATTTGAGAGTTACATAATCGAAAACCGGGTTTCAAGAGCTTCTTAGAAAGAGCAACAGCCACCACTATCCCCAAAGCCAAGCCACACAGCACTTTGGTAGACATGTAGGACATCGGGGACACTGAGGTGGAAAATGGAGTGATCAGCACTCATTAGAATCCTTCTCCTAAATCCCAGCCTTGCAAAATACCACAGGCAAGGAATGCTTCCCATATCAAGAACATACATTTGAAACCAACACTACCATTGGTCAGAAGGGATGATTAAAACGCTTATTACAAAATCAACAGATAGGCGAGGTATGACTAAAGATGTGCCCAGGAATCCATACAAACTTCAGACCTGCACAGAGAAATTTATCTTGCCACAACACTAAACAAAACTCTAAATAAGACAAGTTGAGCAGGAAATTATTTTTCAACGGAGGTTGTCAAGCCATTGTGCGGTCATTACTAGCTTAAGCCTAACCCTCTTTGTAGGAGGTCCATTTCATAATTAGCACAAGACATAAATCAGATTTTCCATTTGGCTTCCAAACTTTCAGAAAATTTAGAAGGGAAAACTGCATGGAAATGAAAGACAAGATATTTAGATTTTAGTTCAGCCACCAGAAGTTTTCTGAATTTCTCTTCTGTTTTGCCAACGGAAGATGCACCTGAATTCACCCAGTCACACTTTCCATCAAATATATTGCCTGCTCAAGAAAAGTTCTCTTTTTTCAAATGAACACATTACCACGTGCTGAAACTAAGAGACCAAATCTGACCCAAACACTAAACAAACACCACATTGAGACGAATTATTTGTGACTCTCTCAGAGCACATCAGAGAACAAGGGAAAGTGCCAGGACCAAAATTTGTCTGAACTTCCTGCACATCCCCGTGGGCTGCTCAAGGTCTTTAGCTTGACAGGGACTGCAAGGGGCAACCAGCTTCCTGCACTGAGGTTTGCATGGCACCTGCAAGCCGACACCAAGATATGCAGGAAAAATGACATTTGCTTATGTCAGTCATTGAACCCAAAGCCATAAGAAAAGATGCCAATAAATTAAAGAGGGGGACTGCGTAGTTCAGCAATTACCTTTTGTAACATCTGCTTTTTCCTCCTAGTTCCACCCAGCTTGACTCAATGCAACATATGGAGCCGCTGCTCCCACCAGCTCTGGGCTGAACATTGCTCTCCCGCCCTGCGAAGCCCACTGCCTCAGGTTTTTGGGGCGATGACTGGTCTGATGCCTCACTTCAGGAGGGCAACGTGCCAGCTGCCCTGGAACGGCGTCGCCCTGCTAAAGAGAAAAATATCTCTTGACATGAACACCCTTGCTGACTACCGGCCAGCTGCTACCCTCCCTTTCTTGAGGAAGGTTATTGAAAAAGCAGGTTTGGAGCAGGGCCAGCTGCGCCTTGATCTTGCAAGGTGTCTTTGATCCCTATCAATCTAACTTTAAAGACAGAGGTGATATTAGATCCAATGTCTAAGAATGCCCTTCAAGCAGCAGATGCTGGGGAGAGGTCTCCAATCGGCTCTTTTTTCCACCTATAGCTGTCCCAAAAGAACCTGGTCTCCAACCCTCATTTTGAAACCCTTTGCCCCACACCTCCACTTAGGATGACCACCCCTTGTGCCACCCACCTGCAGCAACAATTGGCAATTAAGGAGGTCAACAATTCTCTGACAAATTCTGGACCTGGCCTTGACCTTATTCACTTTCAGGACAGAATAAACTTATGCAGAATCTTCTTGTAGGCTTGTCACTTTTTAGCCAAAGATAAATAAGGTAAAAAATGTGCACAGAAACAAAAGAATGGATTGCACCAACAGACTCATCAATAAGTAAATAATATTCATCATGGGCTTTGCATGACAGCGTTTGGACAGACACTCTAAACATAAGCGCCAGTTTGGTGAGCACGCTTGCCAGCTGGTCACATCTAAACGCTCTCTTCATCTCAACATGCTTTGGCTGGTAGGGACATGGCCTGGCATTGAGCTGGGGATACAAGCGCCCACTCTCCAAGGGATGACGGTTTAGGTACCTGCTCCCAAAATAGTCACCCACATGTTGAGACCCACCAAACCTGGGAGGACAGGTAGACCAGCAAGGGCTCCCCATCCTCACTGGTGCCAGATCATATTTCCACAGCAGCTGCTCCTTTGTCTACACCCACTAAAGCCAAACCAGCCTAAAATTTAATTTAATCTGCTGTAAACCCGTGTCAGGCACTTAGATGGCAGCTAAAAGCGCCACTCTCAGATAACTGACTGACACAGGCTAATAATAGCCTACGCATCAGGAGAGCAGGAGCAGACATTTTGTGTAACCAAAGAGGAACCTGTGCCTGGGAACAGCCTGGAGTGGCCGGTCTCAGCCCTGCCAGCATCAGACCAGAGCGCTGAGCCCACCCAGCCTCTTATGTGATTAGCTGCACTAATACCACCGGTGACCTCTCTTTCAAGCTTGGAGGCAACAATAGTCCTGGCTTTTGTTAGCAGAGGAACAAAATGCCACCTTTTACAACTCTGCAATCATAGCTACTTCCCTTTTCATCTCCCAGAGGCTCCGCACCAGACCTTGCACACCAGACCTTCCTCACCGGGGAAGCTGGTTAACCCTTGCCAGGCAGCCCAGCCACGGTGGGGAGGAATAGGTGGCAGGGTTCCCAGGCTGCTCTTCTACATCTCTTCATTTGCAGGGAAAACACCAAACAAGCTCAAACTGGTAGAGGATGCAAGTGTGCAAGCGGGCTCTTCTCTGCCAGATGTTGTCATACGCATTAAGTACCTTGTGGCTACTTCAGGCCCCTCCAGTGCATCAGAAGGCCACCACAATCCACGCTTCCTTCCCCTGATCCTTGGGAACTGACTTCATAAATAAAATGTACCCACTGATCAGGAACTGGTTTACCTTACATGACCTTCTTTTGTCCAGTCTTAAGAAGAGCAGTAGAGAAGAAAAGGAGATCATATTTTCCAGACCACCTCTTCCCAAAGCTGCCAGAGCTAAGCCAGCTCTCCCAGTAGAAAGGGCAAAGTTGTGTCTCATTGAAGGGATGCTCCTGGCACATGGCACTGGTGTGAGCATGCATTTGATCTTGTATGTGACACTCTTCCCAAAAGGAGGAGCTGGTTGCTCAGGGGTGTTTGCTTCCAGCTGCCCATGCTGCCTGGAGACAAGAGTGGTGCTTGCTCAGGACCTGGGGAAGACCAGCCCTCATCCACCTTGGGATTCCCAAGACTGCAGGGCACTTCATCCAGCGCCGCACCCCTCCCTTTCTTCTTTCTCGCAACAAGGGCTGCAAGGAGCACAAGGAGCTTTCTCCCAGGGCATGCAAGGGTCTTGGATGCACAGCTGACTGCACGTGTCAGTTATGCTCCAAATGGGTTTTCACAGGTCAAGGTTCTGCAAGCAGCAAGAGCAAACGCTATTTTTAGACAGGATAAGGTCACAGTGCTTTTAGAGACAGTGAGGTCTACAATAAAACCTATTGATCAGCCTCTGGAACTAGTGCTCCGGAGAGACGCTTAGATTGAAACAAAAATTGCCTGGCTGTTTTCTCTACAGACTTGGTGGGTAAAAGCTTGTTGGACTCCATCTCTTCCAGGAGATAAAATAAAACTAAGAAGAACCCGTGTGCAGACTACGGTTGTCCATTTAAGCAGATGCAGAGGGGGTGAAAGGAAAGCAGGACCCACTGGGGAGACAAGTGAGAAATTCCAAGCTTATTTCTGCTGCGGCAGTAAGAGGCCAGCCACCCAGAGGGCAAAGGCCTTCCTTGCCATGACCGTGAGTCCCACCTCTGCAGCCTGTTTTCCTAATCAAGGCATAAAGACAGTAGAGCAACCATGATTTTCACAAGAGTTAATGATTTACTTGCATCTTGGAGGGTAAGGAAGACCTCTGAAGGCATTCACCACTAGGGTCCCCCACAGCACACACACGCACGCTTATGTGGATGGTTGTGTTTTGGCAATGAAGATCACCCAGCTGACATGTGGAGGCTCAAAGATGGAAAACAGACCAATAGTTCAACCACGCAAATTACTTAACTGGATGGTTCACACACTTCCAATGTTTTCACAACAAACCCCAAGCATTTATCCAGGTCACATAAGAAGAGCTTAAACCAAAAATATCGAAGTAGTGGACTATCACACCTTCAGCCACAGACCTAAAGCTATTTATATGGGCACACAAATACCTCTCCAGAGGTATAGATAGAAGCTATCTATTGTATTGGAGACTTGCAACCACAGGGATGAGCATGAAACCGTGGAGTATCTTCATTCATCACCTGCCCCATTCCCACAGCCTCACAAACGAAACATGCCACGGTAAACATAATCCATACATCACACCCTGACATGAGTGACCCTATGAGTGAGCTGAGCCGGTCTTAGCTGAAGCACCCTAGCACACAATAGCAATACAATGACCGATGCATTTGTAGGATATTAATAATGATAATAATAATAATAATAACAACAACAATAATAAATACTATTGAGCTGTGGAAGTATGGTTGATGGAATACATAGCTTGCTTCCTACTCAGTACAGTAACTATACAAGTGGAGAGACACATTCAGCTGTTCAGGTAAAAGCAGACTGGGCAGAAATTAAAGCACTCACAAGCCTGCGGCATGACTTGCTCACCATTTGGCTGCTAGGTTAGGCTGTATTCAAGTTTCTGCATAATAGATACAACAAGATGCAAAATCTCAAACAGGATCTCATCTGCACGGTGACTATGCTACAGAGGAATCACAATAAAAACCATGTTTCAAAGCAGTACAATAACTGTGATGCAAGTTGGAAAAAAAAAGAAGAAAAAAACCAAAAGACAGGCTGTTCTTTCCAAAAACACTATTGCCTTTAGAAAAGCCAAGATAACTATTCTCTTATTTAGGAAACTAGACTTGAATTTTGTTTGGTTTCTTTACATAAAGGTCCTTCAACTCCAACCAGAACTTTTTTACACTTTTATGATTTGCTTCCTAGTGCCCTGTGACTGTAGGACAAAGTTTAAGATCAAAAGATTATGATAAAAAAGGACAAAGTTACTTGGGGATTAAGGACACTGCTGCAGCCCCACATCTTCTTAACTGACAAAATGAATGGAGCTTTAGTGGAATATATACCTGAGAAAATTCAAAGCTAATTTTTCTTTATAATTACTGATACCATACAAGTATCCTTTCCACAAAGCCTACTCAATCACCCAGAAAGCAGATGCAAATATGGGTATAAATACTGAGTGCAATGAAGCCTGTGGTAATGCTCACATTAACTGCCACGCAGTCAGATTTCTACCCCATATATGTATATGGGTACACGCACACATACACCCGCACACACACTCCTCTGGCAATTTTTGACAGACATCACTTGCATCCAGGCTCAAGTTGATGCCTGCCATGTTTTCTGAGTCTTTTCCTAGTCTTCAATGGCTGTGAGATGAGGCTCTCTGTTAATCTGAACATAAAGAACCATAACAGGTTGATCCCAAGTTCCTTTATGCCACTGTGCCTACCAAGTGACTCTCCTGGCTGTAGGGGAGCTCCTCAGGATTTCCGCCTGGGTAACTCCAAGCAGGATCTGCCCCACCAGACACTTTCCTCCATGCTTGCCTCTGCCCTCGTGTTTTGCATGAGTGCAGAAGCAGGGAGGGGACCACAAGCATCCTCTACTGCTGCTCGAGAGGGGTTTTTGTAACCTGCTGAGCTGCTGTTGGGCATGAAAGCAAAAAGTTGAAGATGCTGGCACGGCAGAAAGTAGCTCCCTTGGTTTGTTTTACTGTAAGATGTATCTGGGTTTGTGGGTCTTCCAGTACAAGCAGGCTCCAGGACCAGCATGTCCTGAAGACAAGGGCCAGGGACACAATGCCATGCTCCCGTGAGCCACTTTTATCCCTCACATAGGGAGGGCACGTGGTGTTAAAGGACCCAACTCTTCCCACAACTGAGGAGAGGAGGGAAATAAGCCCCCAAACTTTTAATTTTTGTCTTTTCCATTTATTTTTAAATTAGCATTCAGCATCTGACGCCACAACATGGATAGCTAAAAATGTGTGTGCGGATATGTCAAACATGAACAAAGTGGCTCATGTTTGTTCTTTATTATTTAGGAAATGCACATTAATTACTGCAGCTTTTCTCCTATACATCTACTGTATCTCAGACAGAATTGCTGAGAAGGGTCTGCAGAATAAAAATGTATGGGGTAATTAAATGGATATTTATAATTAGAACTTAATAATTTGCATCAGGGACAAATGAGCTCTGATTTCAATCTGTAGTGCATTTAGATTAGCCTGAAGATAGTGTAATTTGATGTTTTATAGTCCTCCTCTCAGATTATGAAACAATACGGTGTCTTTAAAGCAGTCGTGTTTGTGTCAGGAGTGTGTTAAGAAGAAGCTGCAATGAAAATGTTTGACAATGTGAAAGCAGCCATAAATTACATGACAACTGTGTAAAAGTCGTGATGAAACAAATAAAGGGCTAACCTATAACGCATCTGATTCAGTGCCGCACCCGGACCGCTCAGTGCTCATCCCAACACAGCAAGCACATCCTTACGCGCGTGGCTACTCAGCACCAAGAAAACTGTAAATTATCACTAGTCAACAACATTGATTTTCAGTCGACGTTTCAATCAGTTTGAAGTAGAAATATTACACCGCTCCCCCAGCAGCCTCTTAGCCAGCCAGATGCTCGGCTGTAGCCTTTTCGGTCGCAGCTCTGTTACACCCCTATTGTTCTCGCTGTACAATATTTATCACAGACTCTCCAGACACAGGTACTTGACCCATAGGTCACTACCTTGTCTCTTGGACATACAACTTACCTTCTCTACCGACACCATTTACCCAAATGCAAGGCAGCCCCCACAAAGCCCGCTACTTCCCCGAAGCCATAGAGGGTGAATCTCCTGGAGGACCAGGGTGTTGCACAGCTGCAGCCAAGTACTCGTCCCCCATGCCTGCATCTCCACAGAGCTTGAACATGGGGGGAGAGATGAAGCAGCCAAAGAAGTGAGGCCGACCCCTTGCAAGGAGAAACGTCTCAGCAAAGAGCAAGTTGGTTTGCAGATGTGACCATGCCTTTGCCTCCCTCCTTGGCTTTGCCCAGCCACTGGCATGGAGGAAGGATGGGCACAGTGGTGATGGCACAGGGCTCTGGTCCCCACTCTCACACAGCTCTCCTGCATTACCTGGAACAAATCACCCCACCTGTGCCATGCTGTAGAATAGTAGTTCTGTATCTCGCCCCAGTATTGCAAAGGTGCATTCGTTAACATCTCTGAGGCACTCAGGTCCTCACATAATGGATACAACAGAGGTAACCACCACCTCAGCAGATAAGAGGGAGTCCTGTGCAGGCATTACACAGCTAAGCTGTGCATGTGTGTAGGCAAACACCTGGGAAAAAACACAGGGGTGCCAAGTCTCTGGGAAGTTCACTATGAAACCAGGTTTTACATGCAACATAGAGAGCAAGGGAAGAACCAGTTTCAGGAGGGAGACTTCCCGACCCAAAGCCCTGGCACCCAACACTGTGAAGCCGTATCCCACAGTGTCTTTCCAGCCTTTCCTCCCACAGAGCAAAGCTCAGTATGCTGCATATCAGCTGCTAGCTGAAAATCCAAAAGGGGTGAGGAAACACGGCTGGGATTTTCAATCTGCCGTGGTTTGAAAATCTTAGCCTCCTCAAAAGCATGGTCTTACAGACCTGGATGGCCCACACAGAGCAAGGTGGCCAGGCAAAGCTTTTGCCAGTGAAGGTTATCCTTGTGCACACTCCCTTTCCAGCAGGGACAGCCATGCAAGAAAGACCCACAAGCACCAAGCACACTTCCTAATTCCCAGCACGGCCTGATGCTGGGAGCCCATCAAAGGGATACAGGACAGGCAGGTGACCCGCTCCTGCCTACTCTCCTTGTCTCTGAAAATGCCACCCTCTGCAGCAGGGGGAGCCTGTGTTTTCCCAGCTATGCCATTTCTGTGTCTTTTGAAATCCACCTGGTGTCAGCAGGACGGAAAACAAGGCGCTGAGATCTTCCTTTGACGAGTTTCTTGTTTGACCAGAGTACACGTTATTCAAATCAGCTAGATGAAATGCAGTTAAGCTGCTGTTTGTTCCAGCACGATGAGACTGGCCTGTTAAAAAGCAAAAATGTCAGGATGTTATAGGCTCAGCCTCCTGCCAAGACTGGTAAGTAGCTGAACAACTGTCAGAAACAGACAGCATAATCGGAAAACAAAAAAAAATACCCAAAACAACCCTGAATTCAGATCTGGTTGCTGAGTTGCAACATAGGGACCACCTATACCTTCGCCAGGTGCCCTTGAGAAGCTCTGACCCAATGTTCAGGCTGTGAGCTCCCAGGTAGCATTCGCCACAGATCCATTTGCTACATCTCTTACTTCTTGCAAAGTAACTTCAAGAAAAAACAACAGTAACGCAGTAAAGATGCCAAATTTTCCTGTATTCTCACCACCCTGGCATTGCAAGAAAACACCTTGACGTTATGCGCAGCTCGGCAAAATTTTGTGACAGTTGTGTAAAGACTGGAATCGCAGCCACCTTCACACCCAGTGCAAGTCTGCACTAGGAGATCCGTTCAATTTTTTTCTCATACAGTTATTTAAATGGGTGGGAGCCACCATGTAAGTGCACTATCATTCACATGCTTAGTCCATCCCCCAGTTTCACCCTCCTCAGCCAGGCAGGGAGATTGCCTTACAGATGCTTTTTACCTCTGAATTTAACTCCTGCTATTTCTGAAATCTCCCTGACACACACACACCCCTCCTGCTCTCATACACTCTCGGAGTTTAATTTGCCTCTCAGAACACCAAAACCCCCTTTTTTTTTTTTCTGTCCTGGGCCCTCAGGTTACTGGCACAGCGACAACTCTTTTTTTCCCAACAGCGAGCCAGGAAAGATGATAGAACCTGTGTGCGTGG
This sequence comes from Neomorphus geoffroyi, assembly GCA_033558235.1. NCBI lineage: Eukaryota > Metazoa > Chordata > Aves > Cuculiformes > Neomorphidae > Neomorphus > Neomorphus geoffroyi. Next base: position 94,796,331 of record JAUMJM010000005.1, on the reverse strand, counting down.
CCAAGGGACTGGTCTCAACTGGTTCAGAGGGAAAAAAATGGAGCTGTGTCTTTTTTTCCCCCTCCTCTCTCTCTCTCTCTCTTCTTGCCTTTAGCCAAAAGACCTGGGAGCATTTGATGTACAGTCAGCAGGTATTAAAAAAAAAGAAGATAAAATTATTGAAAAGGCTGGCGGGCTCCGGGGCTGTGACACTCTCTCATCAAACTCTGGACTTCAGCCAAGTTCATCTGTTAATGGAGGGCCACAGCCAGGGCCTCCCCCCACCATCACCACCACTACCACCCCCCACTCGCTCCCTCCTCTACCTCTTCTAAAAAACTAGACATCGATTATGTCTGTGCTTTTCCCTTTCTATTCAAGATAAACAAAGTGCTTCAAGTTCAGGGCACACCCTGGGACCCTTGACAAAGCAATCTATCATTCTGTCTGCTAAACCAGTCTGGCCACACCACCGCAGAGGAGACTAATGCTTCCAGTGTACAATTTTCCCTTTGTGCTGCTGCCCTATTACTAGTAACCTCTTTTCTTCCCTACCTTCCCAGGAGCAGATGTGCTTGACCACTTTGCCTAAGCCCCTCCTGGCAAAGGCATTTCTCACTGAAAGCAACCTCAAGAATTAGGAAAAAAAAAGGAGCCGAGCCCCTGTCTGCCCCCTCCTCTTCTCCATCCTTACATCCACCAAAGAAATCCAACACGGAGCTTGATTTTTCCTTCCCCACCAAAAAAATTCAGTACAGAGCTTGATTTTTCCTTCCCAATCAAAGAAATCCAGCACAGAGCCTGACTTTCCTTCCCCATTGAAGATTTTTTTTTAAGGAGCAAGTTCAGGTTTAAATCATATCCACTAATTCATTCTGACTCGCAATTAAATGCAAATACACTTTTATAGCCAGCATGGAGTGTATTAATTTTAACAGCAAATGACAAAATAAGAATACAGTCCCTCCAATACCAATAATGAATCGCACTATAAATCATGTTACTGGTTACATTCATTAAAGCTTGTAAAGCACTTTGAGATCTGCAGGTGCAACGTGCCATCAACCTACGCAGTAGCATTAGCTCGCTTGAATCTTGCTGCCATCACCCAAGTGCCTCAAATCCCGGCTGGGGGGGCACAGCCAGCTCCCTGGCCAGGTGGTGTGACCCTAATCACACAGTGAACACCTCACTGAGTGCCAGGGACCCAAATCCACTCCTTGTTCCTTCCTGCCAGTACCTCAGGGAGTCTGGTGCTTCCCAGACAAGCGGTGATAGCAGGATTCGCAGCCCAATATTGAGGTTGGGTCTCGCCGCAGGGCCAAGCCATCTGGGCAATGCGATTTAGGTCA